>JAQOWZ010000590.1:0-29664 GCA_035578165.1 Stenolophus ochropezus
TAAATTGCTATTTCAAGTGTGGTAGGTATTCTAGAATCCAGCCAATGAAGCTTACAATATACAACGTATTCATCAAAAATAGGTAAAACCTGACTTTATTTTTGTAAAAAATTATATAAATATTTGTTTCCGCGCTCTAATTTTATAATTTTTTATCATATTTTATCAATAGGATAGGTCCAAAATTATGTTTATGAAAGTTTTAACAAAAATATCCATTTCAAAAATATGTAAAATCTGACTTTATTTTTGTAAAAAATCATATAAATATTTGCTTCCGAGCCCGAATTTTATGATTTTTCATCATATTTTAGCTAAAAGAAAACATTGCAACAAGAAAATTGCTATTTCAAGTGTGGTAGGTATTCTAGAATCCAGCCAAAGAAGCTTACAATATACAACGTATTCATCAAAAATAGGTAAAATCTGACTTTTTTTTTTGTAAAAATTCATATAAATATTTGTTTGCGCGCCCGAATTTTATAATTTTTCATCATATTTTATCCGCAGTATAGGTCCAAAAGCATGGTTATGAATGTTTTAACATAAATATCCATTTCAAGAATAGGAAAAATCTGACTTTATTTTTGTAAAAAATCGTATAAATATTTGCTTCCGCGCCCGAATTTTATGATTTTTCATCATATTTTAGCTAAAAGAAAACATTGCAACAAAAAAATTGCTATTTCAAGTGTGGTAGGTATTCTAGAGCCCATGTAGTTTACAATATACAACGTATTAATAAAAAATATGTAAAATCTGACTTTTTTTTGTAAAAAATCATATAAATATTTGTTTGCGCGCCCGAATTTTATAATTTTTCATCATATTTTATCCGCAGTATAGGTCCAAAAGCATGTTTATGAATGTTTTAACATAAATATCCATTTCAAGAATAGGAAAAATCTGACTTTATTTTTGTAAAAAATCATATAAATATTTGCTTCCGCGCCCGAATTTTATGATTTTTCATCATATTTTAGCTAAAAGAAAACATTGCAACAAAAAAATTGCTATTTCAAGTGTGGTAGGTATTCTAGAATCCAGCCCATGTAGCTTACAATATACAACGTATTCATCAAAAATAGTTAAAATCTGACTTTTTTTTTGTAAAAAATCATATAAATATTTGTTTGCGCGCCCGAATTTTATAATTTTTCATCATATTTTATCCGCAGTATAGGTCCAAAAGCATGTTTGTGAACGTTTTAACAAAAATATCCATTTCAAAAATATGTAAAATCTGACTTTATTTTTGTAAAAAATCATATAAATATTTGCTTCTGAGCCCGAATTTTATGATTTTTCATCATATTTTAGCTAAAAGAAAACATTGCAACAAGAAAATTGCTATTTCAAGTGTGGTAGGTATTCTAGATTCCAGCCAAAGAAGCTTACAATATACAACGTATTCATCAAAAATAGGTAAAATCTGACTTTATTTTTGTAAAAAATCATATAAATATTTGATTGCGCGCCCGAATTTTATAATTTTTCATCATATTTTATCCGCAATATAGGTCCAAAAGCATGTTTATAAATGTTTTAACAAAAATATCCATTTCAAAAGTAGGAAAAATCTGACTTTATTTTTGTATAAAATCATATAAATATTTGCTTCCGCGCCCGAATTTTATGATTTTTCATCATATTTTAGCGAAAAGAAAACATTGCAACAAGAAAATTGCTATTTCAAGTGTGGTAGGTATTCTAGAATCCAGCCCATGTAGCTTACAATATACAACGTATTCATCAAAAATAGTTAAAATCTGACTTTTTGTTTGTTAAAATCAAATAAATATTTGTTTGTGCGCCCCAATTTTATAATTTTTCATCATATTTTATCCGCAGTATAGGTCCAAAAGCATGTTTATGAACGTTTTAACAAAAATATCCATTTAAAAAATATGTAAAATCTGACTTTATTTTTGTAAAAAATCATATAAATATTTGCTTCCGAGCCCGAATTTTATGATTTTTCATCATATTTTAGCTAAAAGAAAATATTGCAACAAGAAAATTGCTATTTCAAGTGTGTTAGGTATTCTAGAATCCAGCCCATGTAGCTTACAATATACAACATATTCATCAAAAATAGGTAAAATCTGACTTTTTTTTTTGTAAAAAATCATACAAATATTTGTTTGCGTGCTTGAATTTTATAATTTTTCATCATATTTTATCCGCAATATAGGTCCACAAGCATGTTTATAAATGTTTTAACAAAAGTATCCATTTCAAGAGTAGGAAAAATCTGACTTTATTTTTGTAAAAAATCATATAAATATTTGCTTCCGCGCCCGAATTTTATGATTTTTCATCATATTTTAGCTAAAAGAAAACATTGCAACAAGAAAATTGCTATTTCAAGTGTGGTAGGTATTCTAGAATCCAGCCAATGAAGCTTACAATATACAACGTATTCATCAAAAATAGGTAAAACCTGACTTTATTTTTGTAAAAAATTATATAAATATTTGTTTCCGCGCTCTAATTTTATAATTTTTTATCATATTTTATCAATAGGATAGGTCCAAAATTATGTTTATGAAAGTTTTAACAAAAATATCCATTTCAAAAATATGTAAAATCTGACTTTATTTTTGTAAAAAATCATATAAATATTTGCTTCCGAGCCCGAATTTTATGATTTTTCATCATATTTTAGCTAAAAGAAAACATTGCAACAAGAAAATTGCTATTTCAAGTGTGGTAGGTATTCTAGAATCCAGCCAAAGAAGCTTACAATATACAACGTATTCATCAAAAATAGGTAAAATCTGACTTTATTTTTGTAAAAAATCATATAAATATTTGATTGCGCGCCCGAATTTTATAATTTTTCATCATATTTTATCCGCAATATAGGTCCAAAAGCATGTTTATAAATGTTTTAACAAAAATATCAATTTCAAGAGTAGGAAAAATCTGACTTTATTTTTGTATAAAATCATATAAATATTTGCTTCCGCGCCCGAATTTTATGATTTTTCATCATATTTTAGCGAAAAGAAAACATTGCAACAAGAAAATTGCTATTTCAAGTGTAGTAGGTATTCTAGAATCCAGCCCATGTAGCTTACAATATACAACGTTTTCATCAAAAATAGTTAAAATCTGACTTTATGTTTTGTTAAAATCAAATAAATATTTGTTTGTGCGCCCCAATTTTATAATTTTTCATCATATTTTATCCGCAATATAGGTCCACAAGCATGTTTATAAATGTTTTAACAAAAGTATCCATTTCAAGAGTAGGAAAAATCTGACTTTATTTTTGTAAAAAATCATATAAATATTTGCTTCCGCGCCCGAATTTTATGATTTTTCATCATATTTTAGCTAAAAGAAAACATTGCAACAAGAAAATTGCTATTTCAAGTGTGGTAGGTATTCTAGAATCCAGCCAATGAAGCTTACAATATACAACGTATTCATCAAAAATAGGTAAAACCTGACTTTATTTTTGTAAAAAATTATATAAATATTTGTTTCCGCGCTCTAATTTTATAATTTTTTATCATATTTTATCAATAGGATAGGTCCAAAATTATGTTTATGAAAGTTTTAACAAAAATATCCATTTCAAAAATATGTAAAATCTGACTTTATTTTTGTAAAAAATCATATAAATATTTGCTTCCGAGCCCGAATTTTATGATTTTTCATCATATTTTAGCTAAAAGAAAACATTGCAACAAGAAAATTGCTATTTCAAGTGTGGTAGGTATTCTAGAATCCAGCCAAAGAAGCTTACAATATACAACGTATTCATCAAAAATAGGTAAAATCTGACTTTATTTTTGTAAAAAATCATATAAATATTTGATTGCGCGCCCGAATTTTATAATTTTTCATCATATTTTATCCGCAATATAGGTCCAAAAGCATGTTTATAAATGTTTTAACAAAAATATCAATTTCAAGAGTAGGAAAAATCTGACTTTATTTTTGTATAAAATCATATAAATATTTGCTTCCGCGCCCGAATTTTATGATTTTTCATCATATTTTAGCGAAAAGAAAACATTGCAACAAGAAAATTGCTATTTCAAGTGTGGTAACGCGCTATCTCAGAGTACAATATACAACGTATTCATCAAAAATAGTTAAAATCTGACTTTTTTTTTGTAAAAAATCATATAAATATTTTTTTGCGCGCACCGAATTTTATAATTTTTCATCATATTTTATCCGCAGTTATAGGTTCATAAGAATGTTTATGAACGTTTTAACAAAAATATCCATTTCAAAAATATGTAAAATCTGACCTTATTTTTGTAAAAAATCATATAAATATTTGCTTCCGAGCCCGAATTTTATGATTTTTCATCATATTTTAGCTAAAAGAAAACATTGCAACAAGAAAATTGCTATTTCAAGTATGTTAGGTATTCTAGAATCCAGCCCATGTAGCTTACAATATACAACGTATTCATCAAAAATAGGTAAAATCTGACTTTTTTTTTGTAAAAAATCATATAAATATTTGTTTGCGCGCCCGAATTTTTATAATTTTTCACCATATTTTATCCGCAGTATAGGTCCAAAAGCATGTTTATGAACGTTTTAAAAAAAATATTTATTTCAAAAATATGTAAAATCTGACTTTATTTTTGTAAAAAATCATATAAATATTTGCTTCCGAGCCCGAATTTTATGATTTTTCATCATATTTTAGCTAAAAGAAAACAATGCAACAAGAAAATTGCTATTTCAAGTGTGTTAGGTATTCTAGAATCCAGCCCATGTAGCTTACAATATACAACGTATCATCAAAAATAGGTAAAATCTGACTTTTTTTTTGTAAAAAATCATACAAATATTTGTTTGCGTGCCCGAATTTTATAATTTTTCATCATATTTTATCCGCAATATAGGTCCAAAAGCATGTTTATGAACGTTTTAAACAAAAATATCCATTTCAAAAGTATGTAAAATCTAACTTTATTTTTGTAAAAAATCATATAAATATTTGCTTCCGCGCCCGAATTTTATGATTTTTTAAATATTTTAGCTAAAAGAAAACATTGCAACAAAAAAATTGCTATTTCAAGTGCGGTAGGTATTCTAGAATCCCAGCCCAATGAAGCTTACAATATACAACGTATTCATCAAAAATAGTTAAAATCTGACTTTTTTTTGTAAAAAATCATATGAATATTTGTTTGCGCGCCCCAATTTTATAATTTTTCATCATATTTTATCCGCAGTATAGGTCCAAAAACATGTTTATGAACGTTTTAACAAAAATATCCATTTCAAAAATATGTAAAATCTAACTTTATTTTTGTAAAAAATCATATAAATATTTGCTTCCGCGCCCGAATTTTATGATTTTTTAAATATTTTAGCTAAAAGAAAACATTGCAACAAGAAAATTGCTATTTCAAGTGATGGTAGGTATTCTAGAATCCAGCCAATGAAGCTTACAATATACAACGTATTGCCAATGAAGCTTACAATATACAACGTATTCATCAAAAATAGGTAAAACCTGACTTTATTTTTGTAAAAAATTATATAAATATTTGTTTCCGCGCTCTAATTTTATAATTTTTTATCATATTTTATCAATAGGATAGGTCCAAAATCATGTTTATGAAAGTTTTAACAAAAATATCCATTCAAAAATATGTAAAATCTGACTTTATTTTTATAAAAAATCATATAAATATTTGCTTCCGAGCCCGAATTTTATGATTTTTCATCATATTTTAGCTAAAGAAAACATTGCAACTAGAAAATTGCTATTTCAAGTGTGTTAGGTATTCTAGAATCCAGCCCATGTAGCTTACAATATACAACGTATTCATCAAAATAGTTAAAATCTGACTTTTTTTTTGTAAAAAATCATATAAATATTTGTTTGCGCGCCCGAATTTTATAATTTTTCATCATATTTTATCCGCAGTATAGGTCCATAAGCATGTTTATGAACGTTTTTAACAAAAATATCCATTTAAAAAATATGTAAAATCTGACTTTATTTTTGTAAAAAATCATATAAATATTTGCTTCCGAGCCCGAATTTTATGATTTTTCATCATATTTTAGCTAAAAGAAAACATTGCAACAAGAAAATTGCTATTTCAAGTGTGTTAGGTATTCTAGAATCCAGCCCATGTAGCTTACAATATACAACGTATTCATCAAAAATAGGTAAAATCTGACTTTTTTTTTTGTAAAAAATCATATAAATATTTGTTTGCGCGCCCGAATTTTATAATTTTTCATCATATTTTATCCGCAGTATAGGTCCAAAAGCATGTTTATGAACGTTTTAACAAAAATATCCATTTCAAAAATATGTAAAATCTAACTTTATTTTTGTAAAAAATCATATAAATATTTGCTTCCGAGCCCGAATTTTATGATTTTTTATCATATTTTAGCTAAAAGAAAACAATGCAACAAGAAAATTGCTATTTCAAGTGTGTTAGGTATTCTAGAATCCAGCCCATGTAGCTTACAATATACAACGTGTTCATCAAAAATAGGTAAAATCTGACTTTTTTTTTGTAAAAAGTCATATAAATATTTGTTTGCGCGCCCGAATTTTATAATTTTTCATCATATTTTATCCGCAGTATAGGTCCAAAAGCATGTTTATGAATGTTTTAACATAAATATCCATTTCAAGAATAGGAAAAATCTGACTTTATTTTTGTAAAAAATCATATAAATATTTGCTTCCGCGCCCGAATTTTATGATTTTTCATCATATTTTAGCTAAAAGAAAACATTGCAACAAAAAAACTGAAATTTCAAGTGTGGTAGGTATTCTAGAATCCAGCCAATGAAGCTTACAATATACAACGTATTCATCAAAAATAGGTAAAACCTGACTTTATTTTTGTAAAAAATTATATAAATATTTGTTTCCGCGCTCGAATTTTATAATTTTTTATAATATTTTATCCATAGTATACGTCCAAAATCATGTTTATGAACGTTTTAACGAAAATATCCATTTCAAAAATATGTAAAATCTGACTTTATTTTTGTAAAAAATCGTATAAATATTTGCTTCCGAGCCCAAATTTTATGATTTTTCGTCATATTTTAGCTAAAAGAAAACATTGCAACAAGAAAATTGCTATTTCAAGTGTGTTAGGTATTCCTGAATCCAGCCCATGTAGCTTACAATATACAACGTATTAATCAAAAATATGTAAAATCTGACTTTTTTTTTGTAAAAAATCATATAAATATTTGTTTGCGCGGCCGAATTTTATAATTTTTCATCATATTTTATCCGCAGTATAGGTCCAAAAGCATGTTTATGAATGTTTTAACATAATTATCCATTTCAAGAATAGGAAAAATCTGACTTTATTTTTGTAAAAAATCATATAAATATTTGCTTCCGCGCCCGAATTTTATGATTTTTTATCATATTTTAGCTAAAAGAAAACATTGCAACAAAAAAATTGCTATTTCAAGTGTGGTAGGTATTCTAGAATCCAGCCCATGTAGCTTACAATATACAACGTATTCATCAAAAATAGTTAAAATCTGACTTTCTTTTTGTAAAAAATCATATAAATATTTGTTTGCGCGACCGAATTTTATAATTTTTCATCATATTTTATCCGCAGTATAGGTCCAAAAGCATGTTTGTGAACGTTTTAACAAAAATATCCATTTCAAAAATATGTAAAATCTGACTTTATTTTTGTAAAAAATCATATAAATATTTGCTTCCGAGCCCGAATTTTATGATTTTTCATCATATTTTAGCTAAAAGAAAACAATGCAACAAGAAAATTGCTATTTCAAGTGTGTTAGGTATTCTAGAATCCAGGCCATGTAGCTTACAATATACAACGTGTTCATCAAAAATAGGTAAAATCTGACTTTTTTTTTGTAAAAAGTCATATAAATATTTGTTTGCGCGCCCGAATTTTATAATTTTTCATCATATTTTATCCGCAGTATAGGTCCAAAAGCATGTTTATGAATGTTTTAACATAAATATCCATTTCAAGAATAGGAAAAATCTGACTTTATTTTTGTAAAAAATCATATAAATATTTGCTTCCGCGCCCGAATTTTATGATTTTTTATCATATTTTAGCTAAAAGAAAACATTGCAACAAAAAAATTGCTATTTCAAGTGTTGTAGGTATTCTAGAATCCAGCCAATGAAGCTTACAATATACAACGTATTCATCAAAAATAGGTAAAACCTTACTTTATTTTTGTAAAAAATTATATAAATATTTGTTTCCGCGCTCGAATTTTATAATTTTTTATAATATTTTATGCATAGTATACGTCCAAAAGCATGTTTGTGAACGTTTTAACAAAAATATCCATTTCAAAAATTTGTAAAATCTGACTTTATTTTGGTAAAAAATCATATAAATATTTGCTTCCGAGCCCGAATTTTATGATTTTTCATCATATTTTAGCTAAAAGAAAACAATGCAACAAGAAATTTGCTATTTCAAGTGTGTTAGGTATTCCTGAATCCAGCCCATGTAGCTTACAATATACAACGTATTAATCAAAAATATGTAAAATCTGACTTTTTTTTTTGTAAAAAATCATATAAATATTTGTTTGCGCGGCCGAATTTTATAATTTTTCATCATATTTTATCCGCAGTATAGGTCCAAAAGCATGTTTATGAATGTTTTAACATAAATATCCATTTCAAGAATAGGAAAAATCTGACTTTATTTTTGTAAAAAATCATATAAATATTTGCTTCCGCGCCCGAATTTTATGATTTTTCATCATATTTTAGCTAAAAGAAAACATTGCAACAAAAAAATTGCTATTTCAAGTGTGGTAGGTATTCTAGAATCCAGCCCATGTAGGTTACAATATACAACGTATTCATCAAAAATAGTTAAAATCTGACTTTTTTTTGTAAAAAATCATATAAATATTTGTTTGCGCGACCGAATTTTATAATTTTTCATCATATTTTATCCGCAGTATAGGTCCAAAAGCATGTTTGTGAACGTTTTAACAAAAATATCCATTTCAAAAATATGTAAAATCTGACTTTTTTTTTGTAAAAAATCATATAAATATTTGCTTCCGAGCCCGAATTTTATGATTTTTCATCATATTTTAGCTAAAAGAAAACAATGCAACAAGAAAATTGCTATTTCAAGTGTGTTAGGTATTCTAGAATCCAGCCCATGTAGCTTACAATATACAACGTGTTCATCAAAAATAGGTAAAATGACTTTTTTTTTTGTAAAAAGTCATATAAATATTTGTTTGCGCGCCCGAATTTTATAATTTTTCATCATATTTTATCCGCAGTATAGGTCCAAAAGCATGTTTATGAATGTTTTAACATAAATATCCATTTCAAGAATAGGAAAAATCTGACTTTATTTTTGTAAAAAATCATATAAATATTTGCTTCCGCGCCCGAATTTTATGATTTTTTATCATATTTTAGCTAAAAGAAAACATTGCAACAAAAAAATTGCTATTTCAAGTGTGGTAGGTATTCTAGAATCCAGCCCATGTAGCTTACAATATACAACGTATTCATCAAAAATAGGTAAAACCTTACTTTATTTTTGTAAAAAATTATATAAATATTTGTTTCCGCGCTCGAATTTTATAATTTTTTATAATATTTTATGCATAGTATACGTCCAAAAGCATGTTTGTGAACGTTTTAACAAAAATATCCATTTCAAAAATATGTAAAATCTGACTTTATTTTTGTAAAAAATCATATAAATATTTGCTTCCGAGCCCGAATTTTATGATTTTTCATCATATTTTAGCTAAAAGAAAACAATGCAACAAGAAAATTGCTATTTCAAGTGTGTTAGGTATTCCTGAATCCAGCCCATGTAGCTTACAATATACAACGTATTAATCAAAAATATGTAAAATCTGACTTTTTTTTTGTAAAAAATCATATAAATATTTGTTTGCGCGGCCGAATTTTATAATTTTTCATCATATTTTATCCGCAGTATAGGTCCAAAATCATGTTTATGAATGTTTTAACATAAATATCCATTTCAAGAATAGGAAAAATCTGACTTTATTTTTGTAAAAAAAACATATAAATATTTGCTTCCGCGCCAGAATTTTATGATTTTTCATCATATTTTAGCTAAAAGAAAACATTGCAACAAAAAAATTGCTATTTCAAGTGTGGTAGGTTTTCTAGAATCCAGCCCATGTAGCTTACAATATACAACGTATTCATCAAAAATAGTTAAAATCTGACTTTTTTTTTGTAAAAAATCATATAAATATTTTTTTGCGCGCCCGAATTTTATAATTTTTCATCATATTTTATCCGCAGTATAGGTTCATAAGAATGTTTATGAACGTTTTAACAAAAATATCCATTTCAAAAATATGTAAAATCTGACTTTATTTTTGTAAAAAATCATATAAATATTTGCTTCCGAGCCCGAATTTTATGATTTTTCATCATATTTTAGCTAAAAGAAAACATTGCAACAAGAAAATTGCTATTTCAAGTATGTTAGGTATTCTAGAATCCAGCCCATGTAGCTTACAATATACAACGTATTCATCAAAAATAGGTAAAATCTGACTTTTTTTTTGTAAAAAATCATATAAATATTTGTTTGCGCGCCCGAATTTTATAATTTTTCACCATATTTTATCCGCAGTATAGGTCCAAAAGCATGTTTATGAACGTTTTAAAAAAAATATTTATTTCAAAAATATGTAAAATCTGACTTTATTTTTGTAAAAAATCATATAAATATTTGCTTCCGAGCCCGAATTTTATGATTTTTCATCATATTTTAGCTAAAAGAAAACAATGCAACAAGAAAATTGCTATTTCAAGTGTGTTAGGTATTCTAGAATCCAGCCCATGTAGCTTACAATATACAACGTATTCATCAAAAATAGGTAAAATCTGACTTTTTTTTTGTAAAAAATCATACAAATATTTGTTTGCGTGCCCGAATTTTATAATTTTTCATCATATTTTATCCGCAATATAGGTCCAAAAGCATGTTTATGAACGTTTTAACAAAAATATCCATTTCAAAAGTATGTAAAATCTAACTTTATTTTTGTAAAAAATCATATAAATATTTGCTTCCGCGCCCGAATTTTATGATTTTTTAAATATTTTAGCTAAAAGAAAACATTGCAACAAAAAAATTGCTATTTCAAGTGCGGTAGGTATTCTTGAATCCAGCCCATGTAGCTTACAATATACAACGTATTCATCAAAAATAGTTAAAATCTGACTTTTTTTTTGTTAAAATCATATAAATATTTGTTTGCGCGCCCCAATTTTATAATTTTTCATCATATTTTATCCGCAGTATAGGTCCAAAAGCATGTTTATGAACGTTTTAACAAAAATATCCATTTCAAAAATATGTAAAATCTAACTTTATTTTTGTAAAAAATCATATAAATATTTGCTTCCGAGCCCGAATTTTATGATTTTTCATCATATTTTAGCTAAAAGAAAACATTGCAACAAGAAAATTGCTATTTCAAGTGTGTTAGGTATTCTAGAATCCAGCCCATGTAGCTTACAATATACAACGTATTCATCAAAAATAGGTAAAATCTGACTTTTTTTTTGTAAAAAATCATACAAATATTTGTTTGCGTGCCCGAATTTTATAATTTTTCATCATATTTTATCCGCAATATAGGTCCAAAAAGCATGTTTATAAATGTTTTAACAAAAATATCCATTGCAAGAGTAGGAAAAATCTGACTTTATTTTTGTAAAAAATCATATTAATATTTGCTTCCGCGCCCGAATTTTATGAATTTTCATCATATTTTAGCCAAAAAAAAACATTGCAACAAGAAAATTGCTATTTCAAGTGTGGTAGGTATTCTAGAATCCAGCCCATGTAGCTTACAATATACAACGTATTCATCAAAAATAGGTAAAATCTGACTTTTTTTTTGTAAAAAATCATATAAATATTTGTTTGCGCGCCCGAATTTTATAATTTTTCACCATATTTTATCCGCAGTATAGGTCCAAAAGCATGTTTATGAACGTTTTAACAAAAATATCCATTTCAAAAATATGTAAAATCTGACTTTATTTTTGTAAAAAATCATATAAATATTTGCTTCCGAGCCCGAATTTTATGATTTTTCATCATATTTTAGCTAAAAGAAAACAATGCAACAAGAAAATTGCTATTTCAAGTGTGGTAGGTATTCTAGAATCCAGCCCATGTAGCTTACAATATACAACGTATTCATCAAAAATAGGTAAAATCTGACTTTTGTTTTGTAAAAAATCATATAAATATTTGTTTGCGCGCCCGAATTTTATAATTTTTCATCATATTTTATCCGCAATATAGGTCCAAAAGCATGTTTATAAATGTTTTAACAAAAATATCCATTTCAAGAGTAGGAAAAATCTGACTTTATTTTTTGTATAAAATCATATAAATATTTGCTTCCGCGCCCGAATTTTATGATTTTTCATCATATTTTAGCTAAAAGAAAACATTGCAACAAGAAAATTGCTATTTCAAGTGTGGTAGGTATTCTAGAATCCAGCCCATGTAGCTTACAATATACAACGTACTCATCAAAACTAGTTAAAATCTGACTTTTTTTTTGTAAAAAATCATATAAATATTTGTTTGCGCGCCCGAATTTTATAATTTTTCATCATATTTTATCCGCAGTATAGGTCCATAAGAATGTTTATGAACGTTTTAACAAAAATATCCATTTCAAAAATATGTAAACGCGCTATCTCAGAGTAATCATATAAATATTTGCTTCCGAGCCCGAATTTTATGATTTTTCATCATATTTTAGCTAAAAGAAAACATTGCAACAAGAAAATTGCTATTTCAAGTGTGTTAGGTATTCTAGAATCCAGCCCATGTACCTTACAATATACAAAGTATTCATCAAAAATAGGTAAAATCTGACTTTTTTTTTGTAAAAAATCATATAAATATTTGTTTGCGCGCCCGAATTTTATAATTTTTCATCATATTTTATCCGCAGTATAGGTCCAAAAGCATGGTTATGAATGTTTTAACATAAATATCCATTTCAAGAATAGGAAAAATCTGACTTTATTTTTGTAAAAAATCGTATAAATATTTGCTTCCGCGCCCGAATTTTATGATTTTTCATCATATTTTAGCTAAAAGAAAACATTGCAACAAAAAAAATTGCTATTTCAAGTGTGGTAGGTATTCTAGAATCCAGCCCACGTAGCTTACAATATACAACGTTTTCATCAAAAATAGTTAAAATCTGACTTTTTTTTGTAAAAAATCATATGAATATTTGTTTGCGCGCCCGAATTTTATAATTTTTCATCATATTTTATCCGCAGTATAGGTTCAAAAGCATGTTTATGAACGTTTTAACAAAAATATCCATTTCAAAAATATGTAAAATCTGACTTTATTTTTGTAAAAAATCATATAAATATTTGCTTCCGAGCCCGAATTTTATGATTTTTCATCATATTTTAGCTAAAAGAAAACATTGCAACAAGAAAATTGCTATTTCAAGTGTGTTAGGTATTCTAGAATCCAGCCCATGTAGCTTACAATATACAACGTATTCATCAAAAATAGGTAAAATCTGACTTTTTTTTTGTAAAAAATCATATAAATATTTGTTTGCGCGCCCGAATTTTATAATTTTTCACCATATTTTATCCGCAGTATAGGTCCAAAAGCATGTTTATGAACGTTTTAACAAAAATATTTATTTCAAAAATATGTAAAATCTGACTTTATTTTTGTAAAAAATCATATAAATATTTGCTTCCGAGCCCGAATTTTATGATTTTTCATCATATTTTAGCTAAAAGAAAACAATGCAACAAGAAAATTGCTATTTCAAGTGTGTTAGGTATTCTAGAATCCAGCCCATGTAGCTTACAATATACAACGTATTCATCAAAAATAGTTAAATCTGACTTTTTTTTTTGTAAAAAATCATATAAATATTTGTTTGCGCGCCCGAATTTTATGATTTTTCATCATATTTTATCCGCAGTATAGGTCCATAAGCATGTTTATGAATGTTTTAACATAAATATCCATTTCAAGAATAGGAAAAATCTGACTTTATTTTTGTAAAAAATCATATAAATATTTGCTTCCGCGCCCGAATTTTATGATTTTTCATCATATTTTAGCTAAAAGAAAACATTGCAACAAAAAAATTGCTATTTCAAGTGTGGTAGGGTATTCTAGAATCAAGCCAACGTAGCTTACAATATACAACGTTTTCATCAAAAATAGTTAAAATCTGACTTTTTTTTTGTAAAAAATCATATGAATATTTGTTTGCGCGCCCCAATTTTATAATTTTTTCATCATATTTTATCCGCAGTATAGGTCCAAAAACATGTTTATGAACGTTTTAACAAAAATATCCATTTCAAAAATATGTAAAATCTAACTTTATTTTTGTAAAAAATCATATAAATATTTGCTTCCGCGCCCGAATTTTATGATTTTTTAAATATTTTAGCTAAAAGAAAACATTGCAACAAAAAAATTGCTATTTCAAGTGTGGTAGGTATTCTTGAATCCAGGCCCATGTAGCTTACAATATACAACGTATTCATCAAAAATAGTTAAAATCTGACTTTTTTTTTGTTAAAATCATATAAATATTTGTTTGCGCGCCCCAATTTTATAATTTTTTATCATATTTTATCCGCAGTATAGGTCCAAAAGCATGTTTATGAACGTTTTAACAAAAATATCTATTTCAAAAATATGTGAAATCTGAACTTTATTTTTGTAAAAAATCATATAAATATTTGCTTCCGAGCCCGAATTTTATGATTTTTCATCATATTTTAGCTAAAAGAAAACATTGCAAAAAGAAAATTGCTATTTCAAGTGTGTTAGGTATTCTAGAATCCAGCCCATGTAGCTTACAATATACAACGTATTCATCAAAAATAGGTAAAATCTGACTTTTTTTTTTTGTAAAAAATCATACAAATATTTGTTTGCGTGCCCGAATTTTATAATTTTTCATCATATTTTATCCGCAATATAGGTCCAAAAGCATGTTTATAAATGTTTTAACAAAAATATCCATTGCAAGAGTAGGAAAAAATCTGACTTTATTTTTGTAAAAAATCATATTAATATTTGCTTCCGCGCCCGAATTTTATGATTTTTCATCATATTTTAGCTAAAAGAAAACATTGCAACAAGAAAATTGCTATTTCAAGTGTGGTAGGTATTCTAGAATCCAGCCCATGTAGCTTACAATATACAACGTATTCATCAAAAATAGGTAAAATCTGACTTTTTTTTTGTAAAAAATCATATAAATATTTGTTTGCGCGCCCGAATTTTATAATTTTTCACCATATTTTTATCCGCAGTATAGGTCCAAAAGCATGTTGATGAACGTTTTAACAAAAATATCCATTTCAAAAATATGTAAAATCTGACTTTATTTTTGTAAAAAATCATATAAATATTTGCTTTCGAGCCCGAATTTTATGATTTTTCATCATATTTTAGCTAAAAGAAAACAATGCAACAAGAAAATTGCTATTTCAAGTGTGGTAGGTATTCTAGAATCCAGCCCATGTAGCTTACAATATACAACGTATTCATCAAAAATAGTTAAAATCTGACTTTTTTTTTGTTAAACATCATATAAATATTTGTTTGCGCGCCCGAATTTTATAATTTTTCATCATATTTTATCCGCAGTATAGGTCTAAAAGCATGTTTATGAACGTTTTAACAAAAATATCCATTTCAAAAATATGTAAAATCTGACTTTATTTTTGTAAAAAATCATATAAATATTTGCTTCCGAGCCCGAATTTTATGATTTTTCATCATATTTTAGCTAAAAGAAAACATTGCAACAAGAAAATTGCTATTTCAAGTGTGTTAGGTATTCTAGAATCCAGCCCATGTAGCTTACAATATACAACGTATTCATCAAAAATAGGTAAAATCTGACTTTTGTTTTGTAAAAAATCATATAAATATTTGTTTGCGCGCCCGAATTTTATAATTTTTCATCATATTTTACCCGCAATATAGGTCCAAAAGCATGTTTATAAATGTTTTAACAAAAATATCCATTTCAAGAGTAGGAAAAATCTGACTTTATTTTTGTATAAAATCATATAAATATTTGCTTCCGCGCCCGAATTTTATGATTTTTCATCATATTTTAGCTAAAAGAAAACATTGCAACAAGAAAATTGCTATTTCAAGTGTGGTAGGTATTCTAGAATCCAGCCCATGTAGCTTACAATATACAACGTATTCATCAAAAATAGGTAAAATCTGACTTTTTTTTTTGTAAAAAATCATATAAATATTTGTTTGCGCGCCCGAATTTTATAATTTTTCATTATATTTTATCCGCAGTATAGGTCCAAAAGCATGTTTATGAATGTTTTAACATAAATATCCATTTCAAGAATAGGAAAAATCTGACTTTATTTTTGTAAAAAATCATATAAATATTTGCTTCCGCGCCCGAATTTTATAATTTTGTAAATATTTTAGCTAAAAGAAAACATTGCAACAAAAAAATTGCTATTTCAAGTGTGGTAGGTATTCTTGAATCCAGCCCATGTAGCTTACAATATACAACGTATTCATCAAAAATAGTTAAAATCTGACTTTTTTTTTGTTAAAATCATATAAATATTTGTTTGCGCGCCCCAATTTTATAATTTTTCATCATATTTTATCCGCAGTATAGGTCCAAAAGCATGTTTATGAACGTTTTAACAAAAATATCCATTTCAAAAATATGTAAAATCTGACTTTATTTTTGTAAAAAATCATATAAATATTTGCTTCCGAGCCCGAATTTTATGATTTTTCATCATATTTTAGCTAAAAGAAAACATTGCAACAAGAAAATTGCTATTTCAAGTGTGTTAAGTATTCTAGAATCCAGCCCATGTAGCTTACAATATACAACGTATTCATCAAAAATAGGTAAAATCTGACTTTTTTTTGTAAAAAATCATACAAATATTTGTTTGCGTGCCCGAATTTTATAATTTTTCATCATATTTTATCCGCAGTATAGGTCCAAATGCATGTTTATAAATGTTTTAACAAAAATATCCATTGCAAGAGTAGGAAAAATCTGACTTTACTTTTGTAAAAAATTATATAAATATTTGCTTCCGCGCCCGAATTTTATAATTTTTCATCATATTTTAGCTAAAAGAAAACATTGCAACAAGAAAATTGCTATTTCAAGTGTGGTAGGTATTCTAGAATCCAGCCCATGTAGCTTACAATATACAACGTATTCATCAAAAATAGGTAGAACCTGACTTTATTTTTGTAAAAAATTATATAAATATTTGTTTCCGCGCTCGAATTTTATAATTTTTTATCATATTTTATCCATAGTATAGGTCCAAAATCATGTTTATGAACGTTTTAACAAAAATAATTATTTCAAAAATAAGTAAAATCTGACTTTATTTTTGTAAAAAAATCATATAAATATTTGCTTCCGAGCCCGAATTTTATGATTTTTCATCATATTTTAGCTAAAAGAATACATTGCAACAAGAAAATTGCTATTTCAAGTGTGTTAGGTATTCTAGAATCCAGACCATATAGCTTACAATATACAACGTATTCATTAAAAATATGTAAAATCTGACTTTTTTTTGTAAAAAATCATATAAATATTTGTTTGCGCGCCCGAATTTTATCATTTTTCATCATATTTTATCCGCAATATAGGTCCGAAAGCATGTTTATAAATCTTTTAACAAAAATATCCATTTCAAGAGTAGGAAAAATCTGACTTTATTTTTGTAAAAAATCATATAAATATTTGCTTCCGCGCCCGAATTTTATGATTTTTCATCATATTTTAACTAAAAGAAAACATTGCAACAAGAAAATTGCTATTTCAAGTGTGGTAGGTATTCTAGAATCCAGCCAATGAAGCTTACAATATACAACGTATTCATCAAAAATAGATAAAACCTGACTTTATTTTTGTAAAAAATTATATAAATATTTGTTTCCGCGCTCGAATTTTATAATTTTTTATCATATTTTATCCATAGTATAGGTCCAAAATCATGTTTATGAACGTTTTAACAAAAATATCCATTTCAAAAATATGTAAAATCTGACTTTATTTTTGTAAAAAATCATATAAATATTTGTTTGCGCGCCCGAATTTTATAATTTTTCATTATATTTTATCCGCAGTATAGGTCCAAAAGCATGTTTATGAATGTTTTAACATAAATATCCATTTCAAGAATAGGAAAAATCTGACTTTATTTTTGTAAAAAATCATATAAATATTTGCTTCCGCGCCCGAATTTTATGATTTTTCATCATATTTTAGCTAAAAGAAAACATTGCAACAAAAAAATTGCTATTTCAAGTGTGGTAGGTATTCTAGAATCCAGCCCATGTAGCTTACAATATACAACGTATTCATCAAAAATTGTTAAAATCTGACTTTTTTTTTGTTAAACATCATATAAATATTTGTTTGCGCGCCCGAATTTTATAATTTTTCATCATATTTTATCCGCAGTATAGGTCTAAAAGCATGTTTATGAACGTTTTAACAAAAATATCCATTTCAAAAATATGTAAAATCTGACTTTATTTTTGTAAAAAATCATATAAATATTTGCTTCCGAGCCCGAATTTTATGATTTTTCATCATATTTTAGCTAAAAGAAAACATTGCAACAAGAAAATTGCTATTTCAAGTGTGTTAGGTATTCTAGAATCCAGCCCATGTAGCTTACAATATACAACGTATTCATCAAAAATAGGTAAAATCTGACTTTTGTTTTGTAAAAAATCATATAAATATTTGTTTGCGCGCCCGAATTTTATAATTTTTCATCATATTTTACCCGCAATATAGGTCCAAAAGCATGTTTATAAATGTTTTAACAAAAATATCCATTTCAAGAGTAGGAAAAATCTGACTTTATTTTTGTATAAAATCATATAAATATTTGCTTCCGCGCCCGAATTTTATGATTTTTCATCATATTTTAGCTAAAAGAAAACATTGCAACAAGAAAATTGCTATTTCAAGTGTGGTAGGTATTCTAGAATCCAGCCCATGTAGCTTACAATATACAACGTATTCATCAAAAATAGGTAAAATCTGACTTTTTTTTTTGTAAAAAATCATATAAATATTTGTTTGCGCGCCCGAATTTTATAATTTTTCATTATATTTTATCCGCAGTATAGGTCCAAAAGCATGTTTATGAATGTTTTAACATAAATATCCATTTCAAGAATAGGAAAAATCTGACTTTATTTTTGTAAAAAATCATATAAATATTTGCTTCCGCGCCCGAATTTTATGATTTTGTAAATATTTTAGCTAAAAGAAAACATTGCAACAAAAAAATTGCTATTTCAAGTGTGGTAGGTATTCTTGAATCCAGCCCATGTAGCTTACAATATACAACGTATTCATCAAAAATAGTTAAAATCTGACTTTTTTTTTTGTTAAAATCATATAAATATTTGTTTGCGCGCCCCCATTTTATAATTTTTCATCATATTTTATCCGCAGTATAGGTCCAAAAGCATGTTTATGAACGTTTTAACAAAAATATCCATTTCAAAAATATGTAAAATCTGACTTTATTTTTGTAAAAAATCATATAAATATTTGCTTCCGAGCCCGAATTTTATGATTTTTCATCATATTTTAGCTAAAAGAAAACATTGCAACAAGAAAATTGCTATTTCAAGTGTGTTAAGTATTCTAGAATCCAGCCCATGTAGCTTACAATATACAACGTATTCATCAAAAATAGGTAAAATCTGACTTTTTTTTTGTAAAAAATCATACAAATATTTGTTTGCGTGCCCGAATTTTATAATTTTTCATCATATTTTATCCGCAGTATAGGTCCAAATGCATGTTTATAAATGTTTTAACAAAAATATCCATTGCAAGAGTAGGAAAAATCTGACTTTACTTTTGTAAAAAATTATATAAATATTTGCTTCCGCGCCCGAATTTTATAATTTTTCATCATATTTTAGCTAAAAGAAAACATTGCAACAAGAAAATTGCTATTTCAAGTGTGGTAGGTATTCTAGAATCCAGCCCATGTAGCTTACAATATACAACGTATTCATCAAAAATAGGTAGAACCTGACTTTATTTTTGTAAAAAATTATATAAATATTTGTTTCCGCGCTCGAATTTTATAATTTTTTATCATATTTTATCCATAGTATAGGTCCAAAATCATGTTTATGAACGTTTTAACAAAAATAATTATTTCAAAAATAAGTAAAATCTGACTTTATTTTTGTAAAAAAATCATATAAATATTTGCTTCCGAGCCCGAATTTTATGATTTTTCATCATATTTTAGCTAAAAGAATACATTGCAACAAGAAAATTGCTATTTCAAGTGTGTTAGGTATTCTAGAATCCAGACCATATAGCTTACAATATACAACGTATTCATTAAAAATATGTAAAATCTGACTTTTTTTTGTAAAAAATCATATAAATATTTGTTTGCGCGCCCGAATTTTATAATTTTTCATCATATTTTATCCGCAATATAGGTCCGAAAGCATGTTTATAAATCTTTTAACAAAAATATCCATTTCAAGAGTAGGAAAAATCTGACTTTATTTTTGTAAAAAATCATATAAGTATTTGCTTCCGCGCCCGAATTTTATGATTTTTCATCATATTTTAACTAAAAGAAAACATTGCAACAAGAAAATTGCTATTTCAAGTGTGGTAGGTATTCTAGAATCCAGCCAATGAAGCTTACAATATACAACGTATTCATCAAAAATAGATAAAACCTGACTTTATTTTTGTAAAAAATTATATAAATATTTGTTTCCGCGCTCGAATTTTATAATTTTTTATCATATTTTATCCATAGTATAGGTCCAAAATCATGTTTATGAACGTTTTAACAAAAATATCCATTTCAAAAATATGTAAAATCTGACTTTATTTTTGTAAAAAATCATATAAATATTTGTTTGCGCGCCCGAATTTTATAATTTTTCATCATATTTTATCCGCAGTATAGGTCCAAAAGCATGTTTATGAATGTTTTAACATAAATATCCATTTCAAGAATAGGAAAAATCTGACTTTATTTTTGTAAAAAATCATATAAATATTTGCTTCCGCGCCCGAATTTTATGATTTTTCAACATAATTTACGTTAATGAAAACATTGCAACAAAAAAATTGCTATTTCAAGTGTGGTAGGTATTCTAGAATCCAGCCAATGAAGCTTACAATATACAACGTATTCATCAAAAATAGGTAAAATCTGACTTTATTTTTGTAAAAAATTATATAAATATTTGCTTCTGCGCTCGAATTCTATAATATTTCATCATATTTTATCCATAGTATAGGTCCAAATTCATGTTTATGAACGTTTTAACAAAAATATCCATTTCAAAAATATATAAAATCTTACATTATTTTTGTAAAAAATCATATAAATATTTGCTTCCGAGCCCGAATTTTATGATTTTTCATCATATTTTAGCTAAAAGAAAACATTGCAACAAGAAAATTGCTATTTCAAGTGTGTTAGGTATTCTAGAATCCAGCCCATGTAGCTTACAATATACAACGTATTCATCAAAAATAGGAAAAATCTGACTTTTTTTTGTAAAAAAATCATATAAATATTTGTTTGCGCGCCCGAATTTTATAATTTTTCATCATATTTTATCCGCAGTATAGGTCCAAAAGCATGTTTATGAATGTTTTAACAAAAATATCCATTTCAAGAATAGGAAAAATCTGACTTTATTTTTGTAAAAAATCATATAAATAATTGCTTCCGCGCCCGAATTTTATGATTTTTCATCATAATTTACGTAAATGAAAACATTGCAACAAAAAAATTGCTATTTCAAGTGTGGTAGGTATTCTAGATTCCAGCCAATGAAGCTTACAATATACAACGTATTCATCAAAAATAGGTAAAATCTGACTTTATTTTTGTAAAAAAATTATATAAATATTTGCTTCCGCGCTCGAATTCTATAATATTTCATCATATTTTATCCATAGTATAGGTCCAAATTCATGTTTATGAACGTTTTAACAAAAATATCCATTTCAAAAATATATAAAATCTGACATTATTTTTGTAAAAAATCATATAAATATTTGCTTCCGAGCCCGAATTTTATGATTTTTCATCATATTTTAGCTAAAAGAAAACATTGCAACAAGAAAATTGCTATTTCAAGTGTGTTAGGTATTCAAGAATCCAGCCCATGTAACTTACAATATACAACGTATTCATCAAATATAGGTAAAATCTGACATTTTTATTGTAAAAAATCATATAAATATTTGTTTGCGCGCCCGAATTTTATAATTTTTCATCATATTTTATCCGCAGTATAGGTCCAAAAGCATGTTTATGAATGTTTTAACATAAATATCTATTTCAAGAATAGGAAAAATCTGACTTTATTTTTGTAAAAAATCATATAATTATTTGCTTTCGCGCCCGAATTTTATGATTTTTCATCATATTTTAGCTAAAAGAAAACATTGCAACAAGAAAATTGCTACTTCAAGTGTGGTAGGTATTCTAGAATCCAGCCCATGTAGCTTATAATATACAACGTATTCATCAAAAATAGGAAAAATCTGACTTTTTTTTTGTAAAAAATCATATAAATATTTGTTTGCGCGCCCGAATTTTATAATTTTTCATCATATATTATCCGCAGTATAGATCCAAAAGCATGTTTATGAATATTATAACAAAAATATCCATTTCAAAAATAGGAAAAATCTGACTTTATTTTTGTAAAAAATCATATAAATATTTGCTTCCGCGAACGAATTTTATGATTTTTCATCATAATTTACGTAAATGAAAACATTGCAACAAAAAAATTGCTATTTCAAGTGTGGTAGGTATTCTAGAATCCAGCCAATGAAGCTTACAATATACAACGTATTCATCAAAAATAGGTAAAATCTGACTTTTTTTTTGTAAAAAATCATATAAATATTTGTTTGCGCGCCCGAATTTTATAATTTTTCATCATATTTTATTCGCAGTATAGGTCGAAAACATGTTTATGAAAGTTTTAACAAAAATATCCATTTCAAATATATGTAAAATCTGACTTTATTTTTGTAAAAAATCATATAAATATTTGCTTCCGCGCCCGAATTTTATGATTTCTCATCATATTTTAGCTAAAAGAAAACATTGCAACAAGAAAATTGCTATTTCAAGTGTGTTAGGTATTCTAGAATGCAGCCCATGTAGCTTACAATATACAACGTATTCATCAAAAATAAGTAAAACCTGACTTTTTTTTGTAAAAAAATCATATAAATATTTGTTTGCGCGCCCGAATTTTATAATTTTTTCATCATATATAATCCGCAGTATAGGTCCAAAAGCATGTTTATGAATGTTTTAACATAAATATCTATTTCAAGAATAGGAAAAATCTGACTTTATTTTTGTAAAAAATCAAATAATTATTTGCTTCCGCGCCCGAATTTTATGATTTTTCATCATATTTTAGCTAAAAGAAAACATTGCAACAAGAAAATTGCTACTTCAAGGGTGGTAGGTATTCTAGAATCCAGCCCATGTAGCTTACAATATACAACGTATTCATCAAAAATAGGAAAAATCTGACTTTTTTTTTGTAAAAAATCATATAAATATTTGTTTGCGCGCCCGAATTTTATAATTTTTCATCATACTTTATCCGCAGTATAGCTCCAAAAGCATGTTTATGAATGTTTTAACAAAAATATCCATTTCAAGAATAGGAATAATCTGACTTTATTTTTGTAAAAAATCATATAAATATTTGCTTCCGCGCCCGAAATTTTATGATTTTTCAACATAATTTACGTTAATGAAAACATTGCAACAAAAAAATTGCTATTTCAAGTGTGGTAGGTATTCTAGAATCCAGCCAATGAAGCTTACAATATACAACGTATTCATCAAAAATTGGTAAAATCTGACTTTATTTTTGTAAAAAAATTATATAAATATTTGCTTCCGCGCTCGAATTCTATAATATTTCATCATATTTTATCCATAGTATATGTCCAAATTCATGTTTATGAACGTTTTAACAAAAATATCCATTTCAAAAATATATAAAATCTGACTTTATTTTTGTAAAAAATCATATAAATATTTGCTTCCGAGCCCGAATTTTATGATTTTTCATCATATTTTAGCTAAAAGAAAACATTGCAACAAGAAAATTGCTATTTCAAGTGTGTTAGGTATTCTAGAATCCAGCCCATGTAGCTTACAATATACAACGTATTCATCAAAAATAGGAAAAATCTGACTTTTTTTTTGTAAAAAATCATATAAATATTTGTTTGCGCGCCCGAATTTTATAATTTTTCATCATATTTTATCCGCAGTATAGGTCCAAAAGCATGTTTATGAATATTATAACAAAAATATCCATTTCAAGAATAGGAAAAATCTGACTTTATTTTTGTAAAAAATCATATAAATATTTGCTTCCGCGTCCGAATTTTATGATTTTTCATCATAATTTACGTAAATGAAAACATTGCAACAAAAAAAAATTGCTATTTCAAGTGTGGTAGGTATTCTAGAATCCAGCCAATGAAGCTTACAATATACAACGTATTTATCAAAAATAGGTAAAATCTGACTTTTTTTTGTAAAAAATCATATAAATATTTGTTTGCGCGCCCGAATTTTATAATTTTTCATCATATTTTATCCATAGTATAGGTCCAAATTCATGTTTATGAACGTTTTAAACAAAAATATCCATTTCAAAAATATGTAAAATCTGACTTTATTTTTGTAAAAAAATCATATAAATATTGGCTTCCGAGCCCGAATTTTATGATTTTTCATCATATTTTAGCTAAAACGAAAACATTGCAACAAGAAAATTGCTATTTCAAGTGTGTTAGGTATTCTAGAATCCAGCCCATGTAGCTTACAATATACAACGTATTCATCATAAATAGGGGAAAATTTGACTTTTTTTTTGTAAAAAATCATATAAATATTTGTTTGCGCGCCCGAATTTTATAATTTTTCATCATATTTTATCCGCAGTATAGGTCCCAAAAGCATGTTTATGAATGTTTTAACATAAATATCTATTTCAAGATTAGGAAAAATCTGACTTTATTTTTGTAAAAAATCATATAATTATTTGCTTCCCGCGCCCGAATTTTATGATCTTTTATCATGTTTTAGCTAAAAGAAAACATTGCAACAAGAAAATTGCTACTTCAAGTGTGGTAGGTATTCTAGAATCCAGCCCATGTAGCTTACATTATACAACGTATTCATCATAAATAGGGAATATTTGACTTTTTTTTTGTAAAAAATCATATAAATATTTGTTTGCGCGCCCGAATTTTATAATTTTTCATCATATTTTATCCGCAGTATAGGTCCAAAAGCATGTTTACGAACGTTTTAAACAAAAATATCCATTTCAAAAATTTGTAAAATCCGACTTTATTTTTGTAAAAAAAATCATATAAACATTTGCTTCCGCGCCCGAATTTTATGATTTTTCATCATAATTTTCGTAAATGAAAACATTGCAAAAAAAAAATTGCCATTTCAAGAGTGGTAGGTATTCTAGAATCCAGCCAATGAAGCTTACAATATACAACGTATTCATCAAAAATAGGTAAAATCTGACTTTTTTTTTGTAAAAAATCATATAAATATTTGTTTGCGCGCCCGAATTTTATAATTTTTCATCATATTTTATCCGCAGTATAGGTCCAAAAGCATGTTTATGAACGTTTTAACAAAAATATCCATTTCAAAAATATGTAAAATCTGACCTAATTTTTGTAAAAAATCATATAAATATTTGCTTCCGCGCCCGAATTTTATGATTTCTCATCATATTTTAGCTAAAAGAAAACATTGCAACAAGAAAATTGCTATTTCAAGTGTGTTAGGTATTCTAGAATGCAGCCCATGTAGCTTACAATATACAACGTATTCATCAAAAATAGGTAAAATCTGACTTTTTTTTTTGTAAAAAAATCATATAAATATTTGTTTGCGCGCCCGAATTTTATAATTTTTTATCATATTTTATACGCAATATAGGTCCAAAAGCATGTTTATTAATGTTTTAACAAAAATATCCATTTCAAGAATAGGAAAAATCTGACTTTATTTTTTTAAAAAATCATATAAATATTTGCTTCCGCGCCCGATTTTTATGATTTTTCATCATATTTTAGGTAAAAGAAAACATTGCAACAAGAAAATTGCTATTTCAAGTGTGGTAGGTATTCTAGAATCCATCCAATGAAGCTTACAATATACAACGTATTCATCAAAAATAGGTAAAATCTGACTTTTTTTTTTGTAAAAAATCATATAAATATTTGTTTGCGCGCTCGAATTTTATAATTTTTCATCATATTTTATCCATAGTATAGGTCCAAATTCATGTTTATGAACGTTTTAACAAAAATATTCATTTCAAAAATATGTAAAATCTGACTTTATTTTTGTAAAAAATCATATAAATATTTGCTTCCGAGCCCGAATTTTATGATTTTTTCATCATATTTTAGCTAAAAGAAAACATTGCAACAAGAAAATTGCTATTTCAAGTGTGTTAGGTATTCTAGAATCCAGCCCATGTAGCTTACAATATACAACGTATTCATCAAAAATAGGAAAAATCTGACTTTTTTTTTGTAAAATATCATATAAATATTTGTTTGCGCGCCCGAATTTTATAATTTTTCATGATATTTTATCCGCAGTATAGGTCCACAAGCATGTTTATGAATGTTTTAACAAAAATATCCATTTCAAGAATACGAAAAATCTGACATTATTTTTGTAAAAAATTGGCTGGATTCTAGAATACCTACCACACTTGAAATAGCAATTTTCTTGTTGCAATGTTTTCTTTTACCTAAAATATGATGAAAAATCATAAAATTCGGGCGCGGAAGCAAATATTTATATGATTTTTTACAAAAATAAAGTCAGATTTTACATATTTTTGAAAAGGATATTTTTGTTAAAACGTTCATAAACATGATTTTGGACCTATACTGCGGATAAAATATGATAAAAAATTATAAAATTCGGGCGCGCAAACAAATATTTTTATGATTTTTTACAAAAAAAAGTCAGATTTTAACTATTTTTGATGAATACGTTGTATACTTACAGGCTTCATTGGCTGAATTCTAGAATACCTACCACACTTGAAATAGCAATTTTTTTTGTTGCAATGTTTTCTTTTACGTAAATTATGATAAAAATCATAAAATTTGGGCGCGGAAGCAAATATTTATATGATTTTTTACAAAAATAATGTCATATTTTTCGTATTCTTGACATTGATATTTTTGTTAAAACATTCATAAACATTTTTTACAAAAAATAAAGTCATATTTTACCTATTTTTGATGAATACGTTCTATATTGTAAGCTTCATTGGCTGGATTCTAGAATACCTACCACACTTGAAATAGCAATTTTCTTGTTGAAATGTTTTATTTTACCTAAAATATGATTTAAAATCATAAAAATCGGGCGCGGAAGCAAATATTTATATGATTTTTTACAAAAATAAAGTCAGATTTTTCCTATTCTTGAAATGGATATATTTGTTAAAACATTCATAAACATGCCTTTTGGACCTATATTGCGGATAAAATATGATGAAAAATTATAAAATTCGGGGCGCGCAAACAAATATTTATATGATTTTTTACAAAAAAAAAGTCAGATTTTACCTATTTTTGATGAATACGTTATATATTGTAAGCTACATGGACTGGATTCTAGAATACCTAACACACTTGAAATAGCAATTTTCTTGTTGCAATGTTTTCTTTTAGCTAAAATATGATGAAAAATCATAAAATTTAGGCTCGGAAGCAAATATTTATATGATTTTTTTACAAAAATAAAGTCAGATTTTACATATTTTTGAAATGGATATTTTTGTTAAAACGTTCATAAACATGAATTTGGACCTATACTATGGATAAAATATGATGAAAAATTATAAAATTCGGGCTCGGAAGCAAATATTTATATGATTTTTTACAAAAATAAAGTCAGATTTTACATATTTTTGAAATGGATATTTTTGTTAAAACGTTCATAAACATGAATTTGGACCTATACTATGGATAAAATATGATGAAAAATTATAAAATTCGAGCGCGGAAGCAAATATTTATATAATTTTTTACAAAAAATAAAATCACGTTTTACCTATTTTTGATGAATACGTTGTATATTGTAAGCTTCATTGGCTGGATTCTAAAATACCTACCACACTTGAAATAGCAATTTTCTTGTTGCAATGTTTTCTTTTACCTAAAATATGATGAAAAATCATAAAAATCGGGCGCGGAAGCAAATATTTATATGATTTTTTACAAAAAAAAAAGTCAGATTTTTCCTATTTTTTATGAATACGTTGTATACTTACAAGCTTCATTGGCTGGATTCTAGAATACCTACCACACTTGAAATAGCAATTTTTTTGTTGCAATGTTTTCTTTTACGTATATTATGATGAAAAATCATAAAATTCGGGCGCGGAAGCAAATATTTATAAGATTTTTTACAAAATAATGTCAGATTTTTCGTATTCTTGAAATGGATATTTTTGTTAAAACATTCATAAACATGCTTTTGGACCTATACTGCGGATAAAATATGATGAAAAATTATAAAATTCGGGCGCGCAAACAAATATTTATATGATTTTTTACAAAAAAAAGTCAGATTTTTCCTATTTTTTATGAATACGTTGTATATTGTAAGCTACATGGGCTGGATTCTAGAATACCTAACACACTTGAAATAGCAATTTTCTTGTTGCAATGTTTTCTTTCAGCTAAAATATGATGAAAAATCATAAAATTCGGGCTCGGAAGCAAATATTTATATAATTTTTTTACAAAAATAAAGTCAGATTTTACATATTTTTGAAATGGATATTTTTGTTAAAACGTTCATAAACATGCTTTTGTACCTATACTGCGGATAAAATATGATGAAGCATTATAAAATTCGGGCGCGCAAACAAATATTTATATGATTTTTTACAAAAATAAAGTCAGATTTTACATATTTTTGAAATGGATATTTTTGTTAAAACGTTCATAACCATGAATTTGGACCTATACTATGGATAAAATATGTTAAAAAATTATAAAATTCGAGCGCGGAAGCAAATATTTGTATAATTTTATACAAAAATAAAGTCATATTTTACCTATTTTTGATGAATACGTTGTATATTGTAAGCTTCATTGGCTGGATTCTAGAATACCTACCAGACTTGAAATAGCAATTTTCTTGTTGAAATGTTTTCTTTTACCTAAAATATGATGAAAAATCAAAAAAATCGGGCGCGGAAGCAAATATTTATATGATTTTTTACAAAAATAAAGTCAGATTTTTCCTAATCTTGAAATGGATATTTTTGTTAAAACATTCATAAACATACTTTTGGACCTATATTGCGGATAAAATATGATGAAAAATTATAAAATTCGGGGCGCGCAAACAAATATATATATGATTTTTTACAAAAAAAAGTCAGATTTTACCTATTTTTGATGAATACGTTGTATATTGTAAGCTACATGGACTCTGAGATAGCGCGT
>JAQOWZ010000591.1:0-29663 GCA_035578165.1 Stenolophus ochropezus
ACGCGCTATCTCAGAGTTTTTACAAATAAAAAGTCAGATATTTACCAAATTTCTGACAAATACGTTGTATATTGTAAGCTTCATTGGCTGGATTCTATCATACCTACCACACTTGAAATAGCAATTTTCTTGTTGCAATGTTTTCTTTTACCTAAATTATGATGAAAAATCATGAAATTCGGGCGCGGAAGCAATATTTATATGATTTTTTACAATAAATAAAGTCAGATTTTACCTATTCTTGAAATGGATATTTTTGTTAAAACATTCATAAACATGCTTTTGAACCTATACTGTGGATAAAATATGAAGAAAAATCATAAAATTCGGGCGCGGTAGCAAATATTTATATCATTTTTTACTAAAATAAAGTCAGATTTCACTATTTTTGAAATGGATATTTTTGTTAAAACATTCATAAACATGCATTTGGACCTATACTATGGATAAAATATGATGAAAAATTATAAAATTTGGGCGCGGAAGCAAATATTTATATAATTTTTTTCCAAACATAAAGTCAGATTTTACCTATTTTTGAAAAATACTTTGTATATTGTAAGCTTCATTTACTGGATTCTAGAATACCTACCACACTTGAAAAAGCAATTTTCTTGTTGCAAAGTTTTCTTTTGCCTAAATTATGATGAAAAATCATAAAATTCGGGCACGGAAGCAAATATTTATATGATTTTTTACCAAAAATAAAGTCAGATTTAACCTATTTTTGATGAATACGTTGTATATTGTAAGGTCATTGGCTGGATTCTAGAATACCTACCACACTTTAAATAACAATTTTCTTGTTGCAGTGTTTTCTTTTACCTAAATTATGATGAAAAATCATGAAATTCGGGCGCGGAAGCAAATATTTATATGATTTTTTACAAAAATAAAGTCAGTTTTTACCTATTCTTGAAACGGATATTTTTGTTAAAACATTCATAAACATGCATTTGGACCTATACTAAGGATAAAATATGATGAAAAATTATAAAATTCGGCGCGGAAGTAAATAATTATGATTTTTTACAAAAAAAAAGTCAGATTTTATTTATTTTTGATGAATACTTTGTAAGCTTCATTAGCTGGATTCTAGAATACCTACCACACATGAAATAGCAATTTTCTTGTTGCAATGTTTTCTTTTACCTAAATTATAATGAAAAATCATAAAATTCGGGCGCGGAAGCAAATATTTATATGATTTTTTAAAAAATAAAATAGATTTTACATATTCTTGAAATGGATATTTTTGTTAAAACATTCATAAACATGCTTTTGGACCTATACTGTGGATAAAATGAGATGAAAAATTATAAAATTCAGGCGCGAAAGCAAATATGTATATGAGTTTTTACAAAAATAAAGTCAGATTTTACCTATTCTTGAAATGGATATTTTTGTTAAAACATTCATAAACATGCTTTTGGACCTATACTGTGTAAAATTAGCTAAAAGAACACATTGCAACAAGAAAATTGCTATTTCAAGTGTGTTAGGTATTCTAGAATCCAGCCCATGTAGCTTACAATATACAACTTATTCATCAAAAATAAGTAAAATCTGACTTTTTTTTGTAAAAAATCATATAAATATTTGCTTCCGCGTCCGAATTTTATGATTTTTCATCATATTTTAGCAAAAAGAAAACATTGCAACAAGAAAATTGCTATTTCAAGTGTGGTGGGGATTCTAGAATCCAGCCCATGTAGTTTACAATATACAACTTATTCATCAAAAATAGGTAAAATCTGACTTTTTTTTTTGTAAAAAATCATATAAATATTTGTTTGCGCGCCCGAATTTTATACTTTTTTATCATATTTTATTCGCAGTATAGGTCCAAAAGCATGTTTATGAATGTTTTAAGAAAAATATCCATTTCAAGAATAGGAAAAATCTGACTTTATTTTTGTAAAAAATCATATAAATATTTGCTTCCGCGCCCGAATTTGATGATTTTTTATCATATTTTAGCTGAAAGAAAACATTGCAACAAGAAAATTGCTATTTCAAGTGTGTTAGGTATTCTAGAATCCAGCCCATGTAGCTTACAATATACAACGTATTCATCAAAAATAGGTAAAATCTGACTTTTTTTTGTAAAAAATCATATAAATAATAGCTTCCGCTCCCGAATTTTATGATTTTTCATCATGATTTAGGTAAAGAAAACATTGCAACCAAGAAAATTGCTATTTCAAGTGTGGTAGGTATTCTAGAATCCAGCCAATGAAGCTTACAATATACAACGTATTCATCAAAAATTGGTAAAATCTGACTTTTTTTTGTAAAAAATCATATAAATATTTGCTTCCGCAACCGAATTTTATAATTTTTCATCATATTTTATCCACAGTATAGGTCCAAAAGCATGTTTATGAATGTATTAACAAAAATATCCATTTCAAGAATATGTAAAATCTGACTTTATTTTTTGTAAAAAATCATATAAATATTTGCTTCCGCGCTAGAATTTTATGATTTTTCATCATAGTTTAGGTAAAAGAAAACATTGCAACAAGAAAATTGTTATTTCAAGTGTGGTAGGTATTCTAGAATCCAGCTAATGAAGCTTACAATATACAACGTATTCATCAATAATAGGTAAAATCTGACTATTTTTGTAAAAAATCATATAAATATTTGCTTCCGCGGCCGAATTTTATAATTTTTCATCATATTTTATCCATAGTATAGGTCCAAAAGCATGTTTATGAACGTTTTAACAAAAATATCCATTTCAAAAATATGTAAAATCTTACTTTATTTTTGTAAAAAATTAAATAAATATTTGCTTCCGCGCCCGAATTTTATGCCTTTTCATCATATTTTAGCTAAAAGAAAACATTGCAACAAGATAATTGCTATTTTAAGTTTGTTTGGTATTCTAGAAACCAGCCCATGTAGCTTACAATATACAACGTATTCATCAAAAATAGGTAAAATCTGACTTTTTTTTTTGTAAAAAATCATATAAATATTTGCTTCCGCGCCCCAAATTTTATAATTTTTCATCATATTTTATTCACAGTATAGGTCCAAAAGCATATTTATGAATGTTTTAACAAAAATATCCATTTCAAGAATAGGTAAAATCTGACTTTATTTTTGTAAAAAATCATATAAATATTTGCTTCCGCGCCCGAATTTTATGATTTTTCATTATAATTTAGGTAAAAGAAAACATTGCAACAAGAAAATTGCTATTTCAAGTGTGGTAGGTATTCTAGAATCCAGCCAATGAAGCTTACAATATACAACGTATTCATCAAAAATAGGTAAAATCTGTCTTTATTTTTGTAAAAAATCATATAAATATTTGCTTCCGCGCCCGAATTTTATAATTTTTTATCATATTTTATTCACAGTATAGGTCCAGAAGCATGTTTATGAATGTTTTAACAAAACTATCCATTTCAAGAATAGGAAAAATCTGACTTTATTTTTGTAAAAAATCATATAAATATTTGCTTCCGCGCCCGAATTTTATAATTTTTCATCTTATTTTAGCTAAAAGAAAACATTGCAACAAGAAAATTGCTATTTCAAGTGTGTTAGGTATTCTAGAATCCAGCCCATGTAGCTTACAATATACAAAGTATTTATCAAAAATGGGTAAAATCTGCCTTTTTTTTGTAAAAAATCATATAAATATTTGCTTCCGCGCCCAAATTTTATAATTTTTCATCATATTTTATCCACAGTATAGGTCCAAAAGCATGTTTATGAATGTTTTAACAAAAATATCCATTTCAAGAATAGGTAAAATCTGACTTTATTTTTGTAAAAAATCATATAAATATTTGCTTCCGCGCCCGAATTTTATGATTTTTTATCATAATTTAGGTAAAAGAAAACATTGCAACAAGAAAATTGCTATTTCAAGTGTGGTAGGTATTCTAGAATCCAGCCAATGACGCTTACAATATACAACGTATTCATCAAAAATAGGTAAAATCTGACTTTATTTTTGTATTTTATCAACAGTATAGGTCCAAAAGCATGTTTATGAATGTTTTAACAAAATATCCATTTCAAGAATATGTAAAATGTGACTTTATTTTTGTAAAAAATCATATAAATATTTGCTTCCGCGCCCGAATTTTATGATTTTTCATCATATTTTAGCTAAAAGAAAACATTGCAAAAGAAAATTGCTATTTTAAGTGTGGTAGGTATTCTAGAATCCAGCCAATGAAGCTTACAATATACAACGAATTCATCAAAAATAGGTAAAATCTGACTTTAGTTTTGTAAAAAATCATATAAATATTTGCTTCCGCGCCCGAATTTATGATTTTTCATCATATTTTAGCTAAAAGAAAACATTGCAACAAGAAAATTGCTATTTCAAGTGTGGTAGGTATTCTAGAATCCAGCCAATGAAGCTATATATATATATACAACGTATTCATCAAAAATAGGTAAAATCTGACTTTTTTTTTTGTAAAAAATCATATAAATATTGCTTCCGCGCCCAAATTTTATAATTTTTCATCATATTTTATCCACAGTATAGGTCTAAAAGCATGTTTATGAATGTTTTAACAAAATATCCATTTCAAGAATAGGTAAAATCTGACTTTATTTTTGTAAAAAATCATATAAATATTGCTTCCGCGCCCGAATTTTATGATTTTTCATTATATTTTATTCACAGTATAGGTCCAAAAGCATGTATATGAATGTTTTAACAAAAATATCCATTTCAAGAATTGGTAAAATCTGACTTTATTTTTGTAAAAAATCATATAAATATTTGCTTCCGCGCCCGAATTTTATGATTTTTCATCATAATTTAGGTAAAAGAAAACATTGCAACAAGAAAATTGCTATTTGGTAGGTATTCTAGAATCCAGCCAATGAAGCTTACAATATACAACGTATTCATCAAAAATAGGTAAAATATGATTTATTTTTGTAAAAAATTATATAAATATTTGCTTCCGCGCTCGAATTTTATAATTTTCATCATATTTTATCCATAGTATAGGTCCAAAAGTATTTATTTTTGTAAAAAATCATATAAATATTTGCTTCCGCGCCCGAATTTTATGATTTTTCATCATAATTTAGGTGAAAGAAAACATTGCAACAAGAAAATTGCTATTTCAAGTGTGGTAGGTGTTCTAGAATCCAGCCAATGAAGCTTACAATATACAACGTATTCATTAAAAATAGGTAAAATCTGACATTATTTTGTAAAAAATTATATAAATATTTGCTTCCGCGCTCGAATTTTATAATTTTTCATCATATTTTATCCATAGTATAGGTCCAAAAGCATTTATTTTTGTAAAAAATCATATAAATATTTGCTTCCGCGCCCGAATTTTATGATTTTTCATCTTATTTTAGCTAAAAGAAAACATTGCAACAAGAAAATTGTTATTTCAAGTGTTTAAGTATTCTAGAATCCAGCCCATGTAGCTTACAATATACAACGAATTCATCAAATACAGGTAAAATCAGACTTTTTTTTTATAAAAAAATCATATAAATATTTGTTTGCGCGCCCGAATTTTATAATTTTTCATATTTTATCCGCAGTATAGGTCCAAAAGCATGTTTATGAATGTTTTAACAAATATATCCATTTCAAGAATAGGAGAAATCTGACTTTATTTTTGTAAAAAATCATATAAATATTTGCTTCCGCGCCCGAATTTTATAATTTTTCATCATATTTTATCCATAGTATAGGTCCAAAAGCATGTTTATGAACGTTTTAACAAAAATATCCATTTCAAAAATATGTAAAATCTGACTTTATTTTTGTAAAAAAATCATATAAATATTTGCTTCCACGCCCGAATTTTATGATTTTTCATCATATTTTAGCTAAAAGAAAACGCGCTATCTCAGAGTGTTAGGTATTCTAGAATCCAGCCCATGTAGCTTACAATATACAACGTATTCATCAAAAATAGGTAAAATCTGACTTTTTTTTTGTAAAAAAATCATATAAATATTTGTTTGCGCGTCCGAATTTTATAATTTTTCATCATATTTTATCCGCAGTATAGGTCCAAAAGCATGTTTATGAATGTTTTAACAAAAATATCCATTTCAAGAATAGGTAAAATCTGACTTTATTTTTGTAAAAAATCATATAAATATTTGCTTCCGCGCCCGAATTTTATGATTTATTATCATAATTTATGTAAAAGAAAACATTGCAACAAGAAAATTGCTATTTCAAGTGTGGTAGGTATTCTAGAATCCAGCCAATGAAGCTTACAATATACAACGTATTCATCAAAAATAGGTAAAATCTGACTTTATTTTTGTAAAAAATTATATAAATATTTGCTTCCGCGCTCGAATTTTATAATTTTTCATCATATTTTATCCATAGTATAGGTCCAAAAGCATGTTTATGAACGTTTTAACAAAAATATCCATTTCAAAAATATGTAAAATCTGACTTTATTTTTGTAAAAAATCATATAAATATTTGCTTCCACGCCCGAATTTTATGATTTTTCATCATATTTTAGCTAAAAGAAAACTTTGCAACAAGATAATTGCTATTTCAAGTGTGTTAGGTATTCTAGAATCCAGCCCATGTAGCTTACAATATACAACGTATTCATCAAAAATAGGTAAAATCTGACTTTTTTTTTGTAAAAAATCATATAAATATTTGTTTGCGCGTCCGAATTTTATAATTTTTCATCATATTTTATCCGCAGTATAGGTCCAAAAGCATGTTTATGAATGTTTTAACAAAAATATCCATTTCAAGAATATGTAAAATGTGACTTTATTTTTGTAAAAAATCATATAAATATTTGCTTCCGCGCCCGAATTTTATGATTTTTCATCATATTTTAGCTAAAAGAAAACATTGCAACAAGAAAATTGCTATTTTAAGTGTGGTAGGTATTCTAGAATCCAGCCAATGAAGCTTACAATATACAACGTATTCATCAAAAATAGGTAAAATCTGACTTTAGTTTTGTAAAAAATCATATAAATATTTGCTTCCGCGCCCGAATTTTATGATTTTTTCATCATATTTTAGCTAAAAGAAAACATTGCAACAAGAAAATTGCTATTTCAAGTGTGGTAGGTATTCTAGAATCCAGCCAATGAAGCTTACAATATACAACGTATTCATCAAAAATAGGTAAAATCTGTCTTTTTTTTTGTAAAAAATCATATAAATATTTGCTTCCGCGCCTAAATTTTATAATTTTTCATCATATTTTATCCACAGTATAGGTCTAAAAGCATGTTTATGAATGTTTTAACAAAAATATCCATTTCAAGAATAGGTAAAATCTGACTTTATTTTTGTAAAAAATCATATAAATATTTGCTTCCGCGCCCGAATTTTATGATTTTTCATTATATTTTTATTCACAGTATAGGTCCAAAAGCATGTTTATGAATGTTTTAACAAAAATATCCATTTCAAGAATAGGTAAAATCTGACTTTATTTTTGTAAAAAAATCAAATAAATATTTGCTTCCGCGCCCGAATTTTATGATTTTTCATCATAATTTAGGTAAAAGAAAACATTGCAACAAGAAAATTGCTATTTGGTAGGTATTCTAGAATCCAGCCAATGAAGCTTACAATATACAACGTATTCATCAAAAATAGGTAAAATATGACTTTATTTTTGTAAAAAATTATATAAATATTTGCTTCCGCGCTCGAATTTTATAATTTTTCATCATATTTTATCCATAGTATAGGTCCAAAAGCATGTTTATGAATGTTTTAACAAATATATCCATTTCAAGAATAGGAAAAATCTGACTTTATTTTTGTAAAAAATTACATAAATATTTGCTTCCGCGCCCGAATTTTATAATTTTTCATCATATTTTATCCACAGTATAGGTCCAGAAGCATGTTTATGAATGTTTTAAACAAAAATATCCATTTCAAGAATAGGTAAAATCTGACTTTATTTTCGTAAAAAATCATATAAATATTTGCTTCCGCGCCCGAATTTTATGATGTTTCATCATAATTTAGGTGAAAGAAAACATTGCAACAAGAAAATTGCTATTTCAAGTGTGGTAGGTATTCTAGAATCCAGCCAATGAAGCTTACAATATACAACGTATTCATCAAAAATAGGTAAAATCTGACATTATTTTTGTAAAAAATTATATAAATATTTGCTTCCGCGCTCGAATTTTATATTTTTTCATCATATTTTATCCATAGTATAGGTCCAAAAGTATTTATTTTTGTAAAAAAATCATATAAATATTTGCTTCCGCGCCCGAATTTTATGATTTTTCATCTTATTTTAGCTAAAAGAAAACATTGCAACAAGAAAATTGCTATTTCAAGTGTGTTAAGTATTCTAGAATCCAGCCCATGTAGCTTACAATATACAACGAATTCATCAAATACAGGTAAAATCAGACTTTTTTTTTGTAAAAAATCATATAAATATTTGCTTCCGCGCCCGAATTTTATGATTTATTATCATAATTTAGGTAAAAGAAAACATTGCAACAAGAAAATTGCTATTTCAAGTGTGGTAGGTATTCTAGAATCCAGCCAATGAAGCTTACAATATACAACGTATTCATCAAAAATAGGTAAAATCTGACCTAATTTTTGTAAAAAATTATATAAATATTTGCTTCCGCGACCGAATTTTATAATTTTTCATCATATTTTAGCTAAAAGAAATATTGCAACAAGAAAATTGCTATTTCAAGTGTGGTAGGTATTCTAGAATCCAGCACATGTAGCTTACAATATACAACGTATTCATTAAAAATAGGTAAAATCTGTCTTTATTTTTGTAAAAAATCAAATAAATATTTGCTTCCGCGCCCGAATTTTATAATTTATCATCATATTTTATCCATAGTATAGGTCCAAAAGCATGTCTATGAATGTTTTAACAAAAATATCCATTTCAAAAATAGGTAAAATCTGACTTTATTTTTGTAAAAAATCATATAAATATTTGCTTCCACGCCCGAATTTTATGATTTTTCATCATATTTTAGCTAAAAGAAAACTTTGCAACAAGATAATTGCTATTTCAAGAGTGTTAGGTATTCTAGAATCCAGCCCATGTAGCTTACAATATACAACGTATTCATCAAAAATAGGTAAAATCTGACTTTTTTTTTTGTAAAAAATCATATAAATATTTGTTTGCGTGTCCGAATTTTATAATTTTTCATCATATTTTATCCGCAGTATAGGTCCAAAAGCATGTTTATGAATGTTTTAACAAAAATATCCATTTCAGGAATAGGAAAAATCTGACTTTATTTTTGTAAAAAATCATATAAATATTTGCTTCCGCGCCCGAATTTTATAATTGTTCATCATATTTTATCCACAGTATAGGTCCAGAAGCATGTTTATGAATGTTTTAACAAAAATATCCATTTCAAGAATAGGTAAAATCTGACTTTATTTTTGTAAAAAATCATATAAATATTTGCTTCCGCGCCCGAATTTTATGATTTTTCATCATAATTTAGGTAAAAGAAAACATTGCAACAAGAAAATTGCTATTTCAAGTGTGGTAGGTATTCTAGAATCCAGCCAATGAAGCTTACAATATACAACGTATTCATCAAAAGTAGGTAAAATCTGACTTTATTTTTGTAAAAAATTATATAAATATTTGCTTCCGCGTTAAAATTTTATAACGCGCTATCTCAGAGTATCCAAAGTATAGGTCCAAAAGCATGTTTATGAATGTTTTAACAAATATATCCATTTCAAGAATAGGAAAAATCTGACTTTATTTTTGTAAAAAATCATATAAATATTTGCTTCTGCGCCCGAATTTTATAATTTTTCATCATATTTTATCCACAGTATAGGTCCAAAAGCATGTTTATGAATGTTTTAAACAAATATATCCATTTCAAGAATAAGTAAAATCTGACTTTATTTTTGTAAAAAATCATATAAATATTTGCTTCCGCGCCCGAATTTTATGATTTTTCATCATAATTTAGGTAAAAGAAAACATTGCAACAAGAAAATTGCTATTTCAAGTGTGGTAGGTATTCTAGAATCCAGCCAATGAAGCTACAATATACAACGTATTCATCAAAAATAGGTAAAATCTGACTTTATTTTTGTAAAAAATCATATAAATATTTGCTTCCGCGCCCGAATTTTATGATTTTTCATCATAATTTAGGTAAAGAAAACATTGCAACATGAAAATTGCTTTTGAATAAAAGATTTTTGTTGCACTTTCATTGTCTTAATTTAAAATATCACAACGTTTCGATTAGTACAATCTCTAATCGTTATCAAGTGTAAACTAAATATAATCTTAAGGGCTACAGCTTATATACTAGAGGATGTTTGATGACGTGTGGAGGATTTTTTCCGCTGGTTGACTTCACCAATCATTTATTCTTTTTACCATGACGAAAGATTCACACTTCTGTGCACAGGAAGCCCACGCACACTTGACAGTACCTCAACAACTAGTCGAACCACTCAACATCAGTGAAAAATGGCGTCATCAGGACATTATACGACAGAGCGGTTAGAATATGCAATACAGAAGAGGCACTGAACATGGAAATGGAAAACATAAAGAAGGACTTGCTACGGAATGGCTACAAGACACAACAAATTGAAAAAATAATCCAGGACCGTCAGAAACAACGAAAGAACAGCAGAGAAGAACACAAAGAAGAATTCCTCCTATCTATTCCATACATTAAGGGTATATCGGAAAAAATAAGCAGAATATCAAAAAGATTCAACGTAAAAACTGTCTTCAAAACATCAGAAACATTAAGAAGTGTGCTCACCAAAACCAAACCGCAGCAAGACAACACCAAAAATTGCATATACAAAGTCCCCTGTGAATGTGGAGCCTCATATATAGCAGAAACAAAAAGACCGCTCTCCGTTCGACTTAAAGAACATCAAAAACATACAAAAATTGGAGAAACGGAAAAATCTGGAATTGCATTTCACGCCTGGGAATCCCATCATCGCATCCAATGGGATAACGCACGTATTATAGACCGAGAAGAACACTGGCAAAAAAGGAAATTTAAAGAAGCAGTGCATATCTCCACCAACGAAAATGTGTTCAGTCACCCCAGCACAGATATTCGGACTGTTTGGCGCCCTCTGATTGGTGAAGTCAACCAGCGGAAAAAATCCTCCCACACGTCATCAAACATCCTCTAGTATATAAGCTGTAGCCCTTAAGATTATATTTAGTTTACACTTGATAACGATTAGAGATTGTACAAACATCTTTTATTCAAAATCAACTATTGTCTACAACCTTCAAATAAGAAAATTGCTATTTCAAGTGTGGTAGGAATTCTAGAATCCAGCCAATGAAGCTTACAATATACAACGTATTCATCAAAAATAGGTAAAATCTAACTTTTTTTTTGTAAAAAATCATATAAATATTTGCTTCCGCGCCCGAATTTTATAGTTTTTCATCATATTTTATCCACAGTATAGGTTCAAAAGCATGATTATGAATGTATTAACAAAAATATCCATTTCAAGAATATTTAAAATCTGACTTTATTTTTGTAAAAAATCATATAAATATTTGCTTCCGTGCCCGAATTTTATGATTTTTCATCATAAATTAGGTAAAAGAAAACATTGCAACAAGAACATTGCTATTTCAAGTGTGGTAGGTATTCTAGAATCCAGCCAATGAAGCTTACAATATACAACGTATTCATCAAAAATAGGTAAAATCTGACTTTATTTTTGTAAAAAATTATATAAATATATGCTTCCGCGCTCAAATTTTATAATTTTTCATCATATTTTATCTATAGTATAGGTCCAAAAGCATGTTTATGAACGTTTTAACAAAAATATCCCTTTCAAAAATATGTAAAATCTGACTTTATTTTTGTAAAAAATCATATAAATATTTGGTTCCGCGCGAGAATTTTATGATTTTTCATCATATATTAGCTAAAAGAAAACATTGTAACAAGAAAATAGCTATTTCAAGTGTGTTAGGTATTCTAGAATCCAGCCTATGTAGCTTACAATATACAATGTATTCATCAAAAATAGGTAAAATCTGACTTTTTTTTGTAAAATAATAATATAAATATTTGTTTGCGCGCCCGAATTTTATAATTTTTCATCATATTTTATCCGCAGTATAGGTCCAAAAGCATGTTTATGAATGTTTTAACAAATATATCCATTTCAAGAATAGGAAAAATCTGACTTTATTTTTGTAAAAAATCATATAAATATTTGCTTCCGCGCCGGAATTTTATAATTTTTCATCATATTTTATCCACAGTATAGGTCCAGAAGCATGTTTATGAATATTTTAACAAAAATATCCATTTCAAGAATAGGTAAAATCTGACTTTATTTTTGTAAGAAATCATATAAATATTTGCTTCCGCGCCCGAATTTTATGATTTTTTATCATAATTTAGGTAAAATAAACATTGCAACAAGAAAATTGCAATTTCAAGTGTGGTAGGTATTCTAGAATCCAGCCAATGAAGCTTACAATATACAACGTATTCATCAAAAATAGGTAAATTCTGACTTTAGTTTTGTAAAAATATTATATAAATATTTGCTTCCGCGCTCAAATTTTTATAATTTTTCATCATATTTTATCCAAAGTATAGGTCCAAAAGCATGTTTATGAACGTTTTAATAAAAATATCCATTTCAAAAATATGTAAAATCTGACTTTATTTTTGTAAAAAATCATAAATATTTGCTTCCGCGCCCGAATTTTATGATTTTTCATCATATTTTAGCTAAAAGAAAACATTTGAACAAGAAAATTGCTATTTTAAGTGTGTTAGGTATTCTAGAATCCAGCCCATGTAGCTTATAATATACAACGTATTCATCAAAAATAGGTAAAATCTGACTTTTTTTTGTAAAAAAATCATATAAATATTTGTTTGCGCGTCCGAATTTTATAATTTTTCATCATATTTTATCCGCAGTATAGGTCCAAAAGCATGTTTATGAATGTTTTAACAAATATATCCATTTCAAGAATAGGAAAAATCTGACTTAATTTTTGTAAAAAATCATATAAATATTTGCTTCTGCGCCCGAATTTTATAATTTTTCATCATATTTTTTCCACAGTATAGGTCCAGAAGCATGTTTATGAATGTTTTAACAAAAATATCCATTTCAAGAGAAGGTAAAATCTGACTTTATTTTTGTAAAAAATCATATAAATATTTGCTTCCGCGCCCGAATTTTATGATTTTTTATCATAATTTAGGTAAAAGAAAACATTGCAACAAGAAAATTGCTATTTCAAGTGTGGTAGGTATTCTAGAATCCAGCCAATGAAGCTTACAATATACAACGTATTCATCAAAAATAGGTAAAATCTGACTTTTTTTTTGTAAAAAGTCATTTAAATATTGCTTCCGCGCCCGAATTTTATAGTTTTTCATCATATTTTATCTACAGTATAGGTCCAAAAGCATGTTTATGAATGTATTAAAAAAATATCCATTTCAAGAATATATAAAATCTGACTTTATTTTTGTAAAAAATCATATAAATATTTGCTTCCGCGCCCGAATTTTATGATTTTTTATCATAATTTAGGTAAAAGAAAACATTGCAACAAGAAAATTGCTATTTCAAATGTGGTAGGAATTCTAGAATCCAGCCAATGAAGCTTACAATATACAACGTATTCATCAAAAATAGGTAAAATCTAACTTTTTTTTTGTAAAAAATCATATAATATTAGCTTCCGCGCCCGAATTTTATAGTTTTTCATCAGATTTTATCCACAGTATAGGTCCAAAAGTATGATTATGAATGTATTAACAAAAATATCCATTTCAAGAATATTTAAAATCTGACTTTATTTTTGTAAAAAATCATATAAATATTTGCCTCCGTGCCCGAATTTTATGATTTTTAATCATAAATTAGGCAAAAGAAAACATTGCAACAAGAAAATTGCTATTTCAAGTGTGGTAGGTATTCTAGAATCCAGCCAATAAAGCTTACAATATACAACGTATTCATCAAAAATAGGTAAGACCTGACTTTATTTTCGTAAAAAATTATATAAATATATGCTTTCGCGCTCAAATTTTATAATTTTTCATCATATTTTATCTATAGTATAGGTCCAAAAGCATGTTTATGAACGTTTTTAACAAAACTATCCATTTCAAAAATATGTAAAATCTGACTTTATTTTGTAAAAAATCATATAAATATTTGCTTCCGCGCCCGAATTTTATGATTTTTCATCATATTTTAGCTAAAAGAAAACATTGTAACAAGAAAATTGCTATTTCAAGTGTGTTAGGTATTCTAGAATCCAGCCTATGTAGCTTACAATATACAACGTATTCATCAAAAATAGGTAAAATCTGACTTTTTTTTTTGTAAAATAATAATATAAATATTTGTTTGCGCGCCCGAATTTTATAATTTTTCATCATATTTTATCCGCAGTATAGGTCCAAAAGCATGTTTATGAATGTTTTAACAAATATATCCATTTCAAGAATAGGAAAAATCTGACTTTATTTTTGTAAAAAATCATATAAATATTTGCTTCCGCGCCCGAATTTTATAATTTTTCATCATTTTTTATCCACAGTATAGGTCCAAAAGCATGTTTATGAATGTTTTAACAAAAATATCCATTTCAAGAATAGGTAAAATCTGACTTTATTTTTGTAAAAAATCATATAAATATTTGCTTCCGCGCCCGTATTTTATGATTTTTCATCTTATTTTAGCTAAAAGAAAACATTGCAACAAGAAAATTGTTATTTCAAGTGTGGTAGGTATTCTAGAATCCAGCCAATGAAGCTTACAATATACAACGTATTCATCAAAAATAGCTAAAATCTGACTTTTTTTTGTAAAAAATCATATAAATATTTGCTTCCGCGCCCGAATTTTATAATTTTTCATGATATTTTATCCACAGTACAGGTCCAAAAGCATGTTTATGAATGTTTTAAACAAAAATAACCATTTCAAGAATAGGAAAAATCTGACTTTATTTTTGTAAAAAATCATATAAATATTTGCTTCCGCGCCCGAATTTTATGATTTTTCATCTTATTTTAGCTAAAAGAAAACATTGCAACAAGAAAATTGCTATTTCAAGTGTGTTAGGTATTCCAGAATCCAGCCCATGTAGCTTACAATATACAACGTATTCATTAAAAATAGGTAAAATCTGACTTTGTTTTGTAAAAAATTACATAAATATTTGCCTCCGCGCCCAAATTTTATAATTTTTCATCATATTCTATCCACAGTACAGGTCCAAAAGCATGTTTATGATTTATGAATGTTTTAACAAAAATATCCATTTCAAGAATAGGTAAAATCTGACTTTATTTTTGTAAAAAATCATATAAATATTTGCTTCCGCGCCCGAATTTTATGATTTTTCATTATAATTTAGGTAAAAGAAATTATTGCAACAAGAAAATTGCTATTTCAAGTATGGTAGGTATTCTAGAATCCAGCCAATGAAGCTTACAATATACAACGTATTCATCAAAAATAGGTAATATCTGACTTTTTTTTGTAAAAAATCATATAAATATTTGCTTCCGCGCCCAAATTTTATAATTATTTATATTATATCCACAGTATAGGTCCAAAAGCATGTTTATGAATGTTTTAACAAAAATATCCATTTCAAGAATAGGTGAAATCTGACTTTATTTTTGTAAAAAATCATATAAATATTTACTTCCGCGCCCGAATTTTATGATTTTTCATTTTATTTTAGCTAAAAGAAAACATTGCAACAAGAAAATTGCTATTTCAAGTGTGGTAGGTATTCTAGAATCCAGCCAATGAAGCTTACAATATACAACGTATTCATCAAAAATTGGTAAAATTTGACTTTATTTTTGTAAAAATCATATAAATATTTTCTTCCGCGCTTGAATTTTATAATTTTTCATCATATTTTATCCACAGTATAGGTCCAAAAGCATGTTTATGAATGTTTTAACAAAAATATCCATTTCAAAAAAATGTAAAATCTGACTTTATTTTTGAAAAAAATCATATAAATATTTGCTTTCGCGCCCGAATTTCATGATTTTTCATCATATTTTAGCTAAAAGAAAACATTGCAACGAGAAAATTGCTATTTTAAGTGTGGTAGGTATTCTAGAATCCAGCCAATGAAGCTTACAATATACAACGTATTCATCAAAAATAGGTAAAATGTGACTTTTTTTTGTAAAAATTCATATAAATATTTGCTTCCGCGCCCGAATTTTATAATTTTTCATCATATTTTATCCGCAGTATAGGTCCAAAAGCATGTTTATGAATGTTTTAACAAAAATATCCTTTTCAAGAATAGGAAAAATCTGACTTTATTTTTGTAGAAAATCATATAAATATTTGCTTCCGCGCCTGAATTTTATAATTTTTCATCTTATTTTAGCTAAAAGAAAACATTGCAACAAGAAAATTGCTATTTCAAGTGTGTTAGATATTCTAGAATCCAGCCTATGTAGCTTACAATATACAACGTATTCATCAAATATAGGTAAAATCTGACTTTTATTTTATAAAAAATCCTATAAATATTTGCTTCCGCGCCCGAATTTTATGATTTTTCATCATAATTTAGGTAAAAGAAAACATTGCAACGAGAAAATTGCTATTTCAAGTGTGGTAGGTATTCTAGAAACCAGTCAATGAAGCTTACAATATACAACGTATTCATCAAAAATAGGTAAAATGTGACTTTTTTTTTGTAAAAATTCATATAAATATTTGCTTCCGCGCCCGAATTTTATAATTTTTCATCATTTTTTATCTACAGTATAGGTCCAAAAGCATGTTTATGAATGTATTAACAAAAATATCCATTTCTAGAATATGTAAAATCTGACTTTTTTTTGTAAAAAATCATATAAATATTTGTTTCCGCGCCCGAATTTTATGATTTTTCATCATAATTTAGGTAAAAGAAAACATTGCAACAAGAAAATTGCTATTTCAAGTGTGGTAGGTATTCTAGAATCCATCCAATAAAGCTTACAATATACAAAGTATTCATCAAAAATAGGTAAAATCTGACTTTATTTTTGTAAAAAATTATATAAATATTTGCTTCCGCGCTCGAATTTTATAGTTTTTCAGCATATTTTATCCATAGTATAGGTCCAAAAGCATGTTTCTGAACGTTTTAACAAAAATATCCATTTCAAAAATATGTAAAATCTGACTTTATTTTTGTAAAATCTCATATAAATATTTGCTTCCGCGCCCGAATTTTATGATTTTTCATCATAATTTAGGTAAAAGAAAACATTGCAACAAGAAAATTGCCATTTCAAGTGTGGTAGGTGTTCTAGAATCCAGCCAATGAAGCTTACAATATACAACGTGTTCATCAAAAATAGGTAAAATCTGACTTTATTTTTGTAAAAAATTATAAAAATATTTGCTTCCGCGCTCGAATTTTATAATTTTTCATCATATTTTATCCATAGTATAGGTCCAAAAGCATGTTTATGAACGTTTTAACAAAAATATCCATTTCAAAAATATGTAAAATCTGACTTTATTTTTGTAAAATATCATATAAATATTTGCTTCCGCGCCCGAATTTTATGTTTTTTCATCATATTTTAGCTAAAAGAAAACATTGCAACAAAAAAATAGCTATTTCAAGTGTGTTAGGTATTCTAGTATCCAGGCCATGTAGCTTACAATATACAACGTATTCATCAAAAATAGGTAAAATCTGACATTTTTTGTAAAAAATCAAATAAATATTTGTTTGCGCGCCCGAATTTTATAATTTTTCATCATATTTTGTCCGCAGTATAGGTCCAAAAGCATGTTTATGAATGTTTTAACAAAAATATCCATTTCAAGAATAGGATAAATCTGACTTTATTTTTGTAAAAAATCATATAAATATTTGCTTCCGCGCCCGAATTTTATGATTTTTTATCATAATTTAGGTAAAAGAAAACATTGCAACAAGAAAATTGCTATTTCAAGTGTGGTAGGTATTCTAGAATCCAGCCAATGAAGCTTACAATATACAACGTATTCATCAAAAATTGGTAAAATTTGACTTTATTTTTGTAAAAATCATATAAATATTTTCTTCCGCGCTTGAATTTTATAATTTTTCATCATATTTTATCCACAGTATAGGTCCAAAAGCATGTTTATGAATGTTTTAACAAAAATATCCATTTCAAAAAAATGTAAAATCTGACTTTATTTTTGAAAAAAATCATATAAATATTTGCTTTCGCGCACGAATTTCATGATTTTTCATCATATTTTAGCTAAAAGAAAACATTGCAACGAGAAAATTGCTATTTTAAGTGTGGTAGGTATTCTAGAATCCAGCCAATGAAGCTTACAATATACAACGTATTCATCAAAAATAGGTAAAATGTGACTTTTTTTTGTAAAAATTCATATAAATATTTGCTTCCGCGCCCGAATTTTATAATTTTTCATCATATTTTATCCGCAGTATAGGTCCAAAAGCATGTTTATGAATGTTTTAACAAAAATATCCTTTTCAAGAATAGGAAAAATCTGACTTTATTTTTGTAGAAAATCATATAAATATTTGCTTCCGCGCCTGAATTTTATAATTTTTCATCTTATTTTAGCTAAAAGAAAACATTGCAACAAGAAAATTGCTATTTCAAGTGTGTTAGATATTCTAGAATCCAGCCTATGTAGCTTACAATATACAACGTATTCATCAAATATAGGTAAAATCTGACTTTTATTTTATAAAAAATCCTATAAATATTTGCTTCCGCGCCCGAATTTTATGATTTTTCATCATAATTTAGGTAAAAGAAAACATTGCAACGAGAAAATTGCTATTTCAAGTGTGGTAGGTATTCTAGAAACCAGTCAATGAAGCTTACAATATACAACGTATTCATCAAAAATAGGTAAAATGTGACTTTTTTTTTTGTAAAAATTCATATAAATATTTGCTTCCGCGCCCGAATTTTATAATTTTTCATCATTTTTTATCTACAGTATAGGTCCAAAAGCATGTTTATGAATGTATTAACAAAAATATCCATTTCTAGAATATGTAAAATCTGACTTTTTTTTGTAAAAAATCATATAAATATTTGTTTCCGCGCCCGAATTTTATGATTTTTCATCATAATTTAGGTAAAAGAAAACATTGCAACAAGAAAATTGCTATTTCAAGTGTGGTAGGTATTCTAGAATCCATCCAATAAAGCTTACAATATACAAAGTATTCATCAAAAATAGGTAAAATCTGACTTTATTTTTGTAAAAAATTATATAAATATTTGCTTCCGCGCTCGAATTTTATAGTTTTTCATCATATTTTATCCATAGTATAGGTCCAAAAGCATGTTTCTGAACGTTTTAACAAAAATATCCATTTCAAAAATATGTAAAATCTGACTTTATTTTTGTAAAATCTCATATAAATATTTGCTTCCGCGCCCGAATTTTATGATTTTTCATCATAATTTAGGTAAAAGAAAACATTGCAACAAGAAAATTGCCATTTCAAGTGTGGTAGGTGTTCTAGAATCCAGCCAATGAAGCTTACAATATACAACGTGTTCATCAAAAATAGGTAAAATCTGACTTTATTTTTGTAAAAAATTATAAAAATATTTGCTTCCGCGCTCGAATTTTATAATTTTTCATCATATTTTATCCATAGTATAGGTCCAAAAGCATGTTTATGAACGTTTTAACAAAAATATCCATTTCAAAAATATGTAAAATCTGATTTTATTTTTGTAAAATATCATATAAATATTTGCTTCCGCGCCCGAATTGTATGATTTTTCATCATATTTTAGCTAAATAAAACATTGCAACAAAAAAATTGCTATTTCAAGTGTGTTAGGTATTCTAGTATCCAGGCCATGTAGCTTACAATATACAACGTATTTATCAAAAATAGGTAAAAATCTGACTTTTTTTTTGTAAAAAATCATATAAATATTTGCTTCCGCGCTCGAATTTTATAGTTTTTCATCATATTTTATCCATAGTATAGGTCCAAAAGCATGTTTATGAACGTTTTAACAAAAATATCCATTTCAAAAATATGTAAAATCTGACTTTTTTTGTAAAATATCATATAAATATTTGCTTCCGCGACCGAATTTTATGATTTTTCATCATAATTTAGGTAAACGAAAACATTGCAACAAGAAAATTGCCATTTCAAGTGTGGTAGGTGTTCTAGAATCCAGCCAATGAATCTTACAATATACAACGTATTCATCAAAAATAGGTGAAATCTGACTTTATTTTTGTAAAAAATTATATAAATATTTGCTTCCGCGCTCGAATTTTATAATTTTTCATCATATTTTATCCATAGTATAGGTCCAAAAGCATGTTTATGAACGTTTTAACAAAAATATCCATTTCAAAAATATGTAAAATCTGACTTTATTTTTGTAAAATATCATATAAATATTTGCTTCCGCGCCCGAATTTTATGTTTTTTCATCATATTTTAGCTAAAAGAAAACATTGCAACAAAAAAATAGCTATTTCAAGTGTGTTAGGTATTCTAGTATCCAGGCCATGTAGCTTACAATATACAACGTATTCATCAAAAATAGGTAAAATCTGACATTTTTTGTAAAAAATCAAATAAATATTTGTTTGCGCGCCCGAATTTTATAATTTTTCATCATATTTTGTCCGCAGTATAGGTCCAAAAGCATGTTTATGAATGTTTTAACAAAAATATCCATTTCAAGAATAGGATAAATCTGACTTTATTTTTGTAAAAAATCATATAAATATTTGCTTCCGCGCCCGAATTTTATGATTTTTCATCATATTTTAGCTAAAAGAAAACATTGCAACAAGAAAATTGCTATTTCAAGTGTGTTAGTTATTCCACAATCCAGCCCATGTAGCTTAAAATATACAACGTATTCATCCAAGATAGGTAAAATCTGACTTTTTTTTGTAAAAAATCATTGAAATATTTGCTTCCGCGCCCGAATTTCATAATTTTTTATCATATTTTATCCACAGTATAGGTCCAAAAGCATGTTTATGAATGTATTAACAAAAATATCCATTTCAAGAATAGGTAAAATCTGACTTTATTTTTGTAAAAAATCATATAAATATTTGCTTCCGCGCCCGAATTTTATGATTTTTTATCATAATTTAGGTAAAAGAAAACATTGCAACAAGAAAATTGCCATTTCAAGTGTGGTAGGTGTTCTAGAATCCAGCCAATGAAGCTTACAATATACAACGTGTTCATCAAAAATAGGTAAAATCTGACTTTATTTTTGTAAAAAATTATAAAAATATTTGCTTCCGCGCTCGAATTTTATAATTTTTCATCATATTTTATCCATAGTATAGGTCCAAAAGCATGTTTATGAACGTTTTAACAAAAATATCCATTTCAAAAATATGTAAAATCTGATTTTATTTTTGTAAAATATCATATAAATATTTGCTTCCGCGCCCGAATTGTATGATTTTTCATCATATTTTAGCTAAATAAAACATTGCAACAAAAAAATTGCTATTTCAAGTGTGTTAGGTATTCTAGTATCCAGGCCATGTAGCTTACAATATACAACGTATTTATTAAAAATAGGTAAAAATCTGACTTTTTTTTGTAAAAAATCATATAAATATTTGCTTCCGCGCTCGAATTTTATAGTTTTTCATCATATTTTATTCATAGTATAGGTCCAAAAGCATGTTTATGAACGTTTTAACAAAAATATCCATTTCAAAAATATGTAAAATCTGACTTTTTTTGTAAAATATCATATAAATATTTGCTTCCGCGCCCGAATTTTATGATTTTTCATCATAATTTAGGTAAACGAAAACATTGCAACAAGAAAATTGCCATTTCAAGTGTGGTAGGTGTTCTAGAATCCAGCCAATGAATCTTACAATATACAACGTATTCATCAAAAATAGGTAAAATCTGACTTTATTTTTGTAAAAAATTATATAAATATTTGCTTCCGCGCTCGAATTTTATAATTTTTCATCATATTTTATCCATAGTATAGGTCCAAAAGCATGTTTATGAACGTTTTAACAAAAATATCCATTTCAAAAATATGTAAAATCTGACTTTATTTTTGTAAAATATCATATAAATATTTACTTCCGCGCCCGAATTTTATGTTTTTTCATCATATTTTAGCTAAAAGAAAACATTGCAACAAAAAAATAGCTATTTCAAGTGTGTTAGGTATTCTAGTATCCAGGCCATGTAGCTTACAATATACAACGTATTCATCAAAAATAGGTAAAATCTGACATTTTTTGTAAAAAATCAAATAAATATTTGTTTGCGCGCCCGAATTTTATAATTTTTCATCATATTTTGTCCGCAGTATAGGTCCAAAAGCATGTTTATGAATGTTTTAACAAAAATATCCATTTCAAGAATAGGATAAATCTGACTTTATTTTTGTAAAAAATCATATAAATATTTGCTTCCGCGCCCGAATTTTATGATTTTTCATCATATTTTAGCTAAAAGAAAACATTGCAACAAGAAAAATGCTATTTCAAGTGTGTTAGTTATTCCACAATCCAGCCCATGTAGCTTAAAATATACAACGTATTCATCAAAAATAGGTAAAATCTGACTTTTTTTTGTAAAAAATCATTGAAATATTTGCTTCCGCGCCCGAATTTCATAATTTTTCATCATATTTTATCCACAGTATAGGTCTAAAAGCATGTTTATGAATGTATTAACAAAAATATCCATTTCAAGAATAGGTAAAATCTGACTTTATTTTTGTAAAAAATCATATAAATATTTGCTTCCGCGCCCGAATTTTATGATTTTTCATCTTATTTTAGCTAAAAGAAAACATTGCAACAAGAAAATTGTTATTTCAAGTGTGGTAGGTATTCTAGAATCCAGCCAATGAAGCTTACAATATACAACGTATTCATCAAAAATAGGTAATATCTGACTTTTTTTTGTAAAAAATCATATAAATATTTGCTTCCGCGCCCGAATTTTATAATTATTTATATTATATCCACAGTATAGGTCCAAAAGCATGTTTATGAATGTTTTAACAAAAATATCCATTTCAAGAATAGGTGAAATCTGACTTTATTTTTATAAAAAATCATATAAATATTTACTTCCGCGCCCGAATTTTATGATTTTTCATTTTATTTTAGCTAAAAGAAAACATTGCAACAAGATAATTGTTATTTCAAGTGTGTTAGGTATTCTAGAATCCAGCCCATGTAGCATACAATATACAACTTATTCATCAAAAATAGGTAAAATCTGACTTTTTTTTTGTAAAAAATCATATAAATATTTGTTTGCGCGCCCGAATTTTATACTTTTTTATCATATTTTATTCGCAGTATAGGTCCAAAAGCATGTTTATGAATGTTTTAACAAAAATATCCATTTCAAGAATAGGATAAATCTGACTTTATTTTTGTAAAAAATCATATAAATATTTGCTTCCGCGCCCGAATTTTATGATTTTTTATCATATTTTAGCTAAAAGAAAACATTGCAACAAAGAAATTGCTATTTCAAGTGTGTTAGGTATTCTAGTATCCAGGCCATGTAGCTTACAATATACAACGTATTCATCAAAAATAGGTAAAAATCTGACTTTTTTTTTGTAAAAAATCATATAAATATTTGCTTCCGCGCTCGAATTTTATAGTTTTTCATCATATTTTATCCATAGTATAGGTCCAAAAGCATGTTTATGAACGTTTTAACAAAAATATCCATTTCAAAAATATGTAAAATCTGACTTTTTTTTTGTAAAATATCATATAAATATTTGCTTCCGCGCCCGAATTTTATGATTTTTCATCATAATTTAGGTAAACGAAAACATTGCAACAAGAAAATTGCCATTTCAAGTGTGGTAGGTGTTCTAGAATCCAGCCAATGAATCTTACAATATACAACGTATTCATCAAAAATAGGTAAAATCTGACTTTATTTTTGTAAAAAATTATATAATTATTTGCTTCCGCGCTCGAATTTTATAATTTTTCATCATATTTTATCCATAGTATAGGTCCAAAAGCATGTTTATGAACGTTTTAACAAAAATATCCATTTCAAAAATATGTAAAATCTGACTTTATTTTTGTAAAAAATCATATAAATATTTGCTTCCGTGTCCGAATTTTATGATTTTTCATCATATTTAAGCAAAAAGAAAACATTGCAACAAGAAAATTGCTATTTCAAGTGTGTTAGGTATTCTAGAATTCAGCCCATGTAGCTTACAATATACAACGTATTCATCAAAAATAGGTAAAATCTGACTTTTTTTTGTAAAAAATCATATAAATATTTGTTTGCGCGCCAGAATTTTATAACTTTTTATCATATTTTTTCCAAAGTATAGGTTTAAAAGCAAGTTTATGAATGTTTTAACAAAAATATCCATTTCAAGAATAGGAAAAATCTGACATTATTTTTGTAAAAAATCATATAAATATTTGTTTCCGCGCCCGAATTTCATGATTTTTCATCATATTTTAGCGAAAAGAAAGCATTGCAACAAGAAAATTGCTATTTCAAGTGTGTTAGGTATTCTAGAATCCAGCCCATGTAGCTTACAATATACAACATATTTATCAAAATTAGGTAAAATCTGACTTCTTTTTGTAAAAAATCATATAAATAAATGCTTCCGCGCCCGAATTTTATAATTTTTCATCATATTTTAACCACAGTATAGGTCCAAAAGCATGTTTATGAATGTATTAACAAAAATATCCATTTCAAGAATTTGTAAAATCTGACTTTATTTTTCTAATAAATGATATAAATATTTGCTTCCGCGCCCGAATTTTACATTTTTTCATCATAATTTAGGAAAAAGAAAACATTGCAACAAGAAAATTGCTATTTCAAGTGTGGTAGGTATTCTAGAATCCAGCCAATGAAGCTTACAATATACAACGTATTCATCAAAAATAGGTAAAATCTGACTTTATTTTTGTAAAAAATTATATAAATATTTGCTTCCGCGCTGGAATTTTATAATTTTTCATCATATTTTATGCAAAGTATAGGTCCAAAAGCATGTTTATGAACGTTTTAACAAAAATATCCATTTCTAGAATAGGTAAAATCTGACTTTATTTTTGTAAAAAATCATATAAATATATGCTTCCGCGAACGAATTTTATGATTTTTCATCATAATTTAGGTAAAAGAAAACATTGCAACAAGAAAATTGCTATTTCAAGTGTGGTAGGTATTCTAGAATCCAGCCAATGAAGGTTACAATATACAACGTATTCATCAAAAATAGGTAAAATCTGACTTTATTTTTGTAAAAAATTATATAAATATTTGCTTCCGCGCTGGAATTTTATAATTTTTCATCATATTTTATCCATAGTATAGGTTCAAAAGCATGTTTATGAACGTTTTAACAAAAATATCCATTTCAAAAATATGTAAAATCTGACTTTATTTTTGTAAAAAATCATATAAATATTTGCTTCCGCGCCCAAATTTTATGATTTTTTATCATATTTTAGCTAAAAGAAAACATTGCTAACAAGAAAATTGCTATTTCAAGTGTGTTAGGTATTCTAGAATCCAGCCCATGTAGCTTACAATATACAACGTATTCATCAAAAATAGGTAAAATCTGTCTTTTTTTTTGTAAAAAATCATATAAATATTTGCTTCCGCGCCCAATTTTATAATTTTTTATCATATTTTATCCACATTATAGGTCCAAAAACATGTTTATGAATGTTTTAACAAAAATATCCATTTCAAGAAAAGGTAAAATCTGACTTTATTTTTGTAAAAAATCATATAAATATTTGCTTCCGTACCCGAATTTTATGATTTTTCATCATATTTTAGCTAAAAGAAAACATTGCAACAAGAAAATTGCTATTTCAAGTGTGTTAGGTATTCTAGAATCCAGCCCATGTAGCTTACAATATACAACGTATTCATCAAAAATAGGCAAAATCTGTCTTTTTTTTGTAAAAAATCATATAAATATTTGCTTTCGCTCCCAAATTTTATAATTTTTCATCATATTTTATTCACAGTATAGGTCCAAAAGCATGTTTATGAATGTTTTAACAAAAATTTCTATTTCAAGAATAGGTAAAATCTGACTTTATTTTTTAAAAAATCATATAAATATTTGCTTCCGCGCCCGAATATTATGATTTTTCATGATAATTTAGGTAAAAGAAAACATTGCAACAAGAAAATTGCTATTTCAAGTGTGGTAGGTATTCTAGAATCCAGCCAATGAAGCTTACAATATACAACGTATTCATCAAAAATAGGTAAAATCTGACTTTGTTTTGTAAAAAATCATATAAATATTTGCTTCCGCGCCCGAATTTTATGATTTTGCATCATAATTTAGGTAAAGAAAACATTGCAACAAGAAAATTGCTATTTCAAGTGTGGTAGGTATTCTAGAATCCAGCCAATGTAGCTTACAATATACAACGTATTCATCAAAAATAGGTAAAATCTGACTTTTTTTTTGTAAAAAATCATTTAAATATTTGCTTCCGCGCCCGAATTTTATGATTTTTCATCATGTTTTAGCTAAAAGAAAACATTGCAACAAGAAAATTGCTATTTCAAGTGTGTTAGATATTCTAGAATCCAGCCCATGTAGCTTACAATATACAAAGTATTCATCAAAAATAGATAAATCTGACCTTATTTTTATAAAAAATCATATAATTATTTGCTTCCGCGCCCGAATTTTATAATTTTTCATCATATTTTATCCATAGTTTAGGTCCAAAAACATGTTTATAAATGTTTTAACAAAAATATCCATTTCAAGAATAGATAAAATCTGACTTAATTTTTGTAAAAAATCATATAAATATTTGCTTCCGCGCCCGAATTTTATAATTTTTCATCATATTTTATCCATAGTATAGATCCGAAAGCATGTTTATGAATGTTTTAACAAAAATATCCATTTTAAGAATAGGTCAAATCTGACTTTATTTTTGTAAAAAATCATATAAATATTTGCTTCCGCGACCGAATTTTATAATTTGTCATCATATTTTATCCAAAGTAAACGTCCAAAGGAATGTTTATGAATGTTTTAACAAAAATATCCATTTCAAGAATAGGTAAAATCTGACTTTATTTCTGTAAAAAATAATATAATTATTTGCTTCCGCGCCCGAATTTTATAATTTTTCATCATATTTTATCCATAGTATAGGTACAAAAGCATGTTTATGAATGTTTTAACAAAAATATCTATTTCAAGAATAGGTAAAATCTGAATTTATTTTTGTAAAAAATCATATAAATATTTCCTTCCGCATCCGAATTTTATGATTTTTCATCATAATTTAGGTAATAGAAAACATTGCAAGAAGAAAATTGCTATTTCAAGTGTGGTAGGTAGTCTAGAATCCAGCCTATGTAGCTTACAATATACAACGTATTCATCAAAAATAGGTCAAATCTGACTTTATTTTTGTAAAAAATCATATAAATATTTGCTTCCGCGCCCGAATTTTATAATTTTTTATCATATTTTATCCATAGAATAGAACCAAAAGCATGTTTAAGAATGTTTAAACAAAAATATCCTTTTTAAGAATAGCTAAAATCTGACTTTATTTTTTAAAAAATCATATAAATATTTGCTTCCGCGCCCGAATTTTATGATTTTTTATCATATTTTAGCTGAAAGAAAACATTGCAACAAGAAAATTGCTATTTCAAGTGTGGTAGGTATTCTAGAATCCAGCCCATGTAGCTTACAATATACAACGTATTAATCAAAAATAGGTAAAATCTGACTTCATTTTTGTAAAAAATCATATAAATATTTGCTTCTCCGACCGTATTTTATAATTTTTCATCATATTTTATCCATAGTATAGGTTTAAAAGCATGTTTATGAATGTTTTAACAAAAATATCCATTTCAAAAATAGGTAATATCTGACTTTATTTCTGTAAAAAATCATATAAATATTTGCTTCCGCGCCCGAATTTTATGATTTTTTATCATAATTAAGGTAAAAGAATACATTGCAACAAGAAAATTGCTATTTCAAGTGTGATAGGTATTCTAGAATCCAGCCCATGTAGCTTGCGATATACAACGTATTCATCAAAAATAAGTAAAATCTGACTCTATTTTTGTAAAAAATCATATAAATATTTGCTTCCGCGCCCGAATTTTATAATTTTTCATCATATTTTATCCAAAGTATACGTCCAAAAGCATGTTTGTGAATGTTTTAACAAAAATATCCATTTCAAGAATAGGTAAAATCTGACTTTATTTTTGAAAAAATCATATAAATATTTGCTTCCGCGCCCGAGTTTTATGATTTTTCATCATATTTTAGCTAAAAGAAAACACTGCAACAAGAAAATAGGTAGGTATTCTAGAATCTAGCCCACGTAGCTTGCGATATACAACGTATTCATCAAAAATATGTAAAATCTGACTTTATTTTTGTAAAAAATCATATAAATATTTGCTTCCGCGCCCAAATTTTATAATTTTTCATCATATTTTATGCATAGTATAGGTTTAAAAGCATGTTTATGAATGTTTTAACAAAAATATCCATTTCAAAAATAGGTAAACACTGACTTTATTTTCGTAAAAAATCATTTAAAAGTTTGCTTCCGCGCCCGAATATTAAGATTTTTCATCATATTTTAGCTAAAAGAAAACATTGCAACAAGAAAATTGCTATTTCAAGTGTGGTGGGTATTCTAGTATCCAGCCCATGTAGCTTGCGATATACAACGTATTCATCAAAAATAGGAAAAATCTGACTTTATTTTTGTAAAAAATTATATAATTATTTGCTTCCTCGCACGAATTTTATAATTTTTCATCATATTTGATCCATAGTATAGGTCCAAAAGCATGTTTATGAATGTTTTAACAAAAATATCCATTTCAAGAATAGGTAAAATCTTACTTTTTTTGTAAAAAATCATATAAATATTTGCTTCCGCGCCCGAATTTTATGATTTTTCATCATATTTTAGCAAAAAGAAAACATTGCAACAAGAAAATTGCTATTTCAAGTGTGGTAGGTATTCTAGAATCCAGCCCATGTAGCTTACAATAACAAAAATATCCATTTCAAGAATAGGTAAAATCTGACTTTATTTCTGTAAAAAATCATATAAATATTTGCTTCCGCGCCCGAATTTTATGATTTTCCATCATATTTTAGCTAAAAGAAAACATTGCAACAAGAAAATTGCTATTTCAAGTGTGGTAGGTATTCTAGAATCCAGCTAATGAAGCTTTAAATATACAACGTATTCATCAAAAATAGGTAAAATCTGACTTAATTTTTGTAAAAAATCATATAAATATTTGCTTCCGCGCACGAATTTTATAATTTTTCATCATATTTTATCCAAAGTATAGGTCCAAAAGCATGTTTATGAATGTTATAACAAAAATATCCATTTCAAGAATAGGTAAAATCTGAATTTATTTTTGTAAAAAATTATATAAATATTTGCTTCCGCATCCGAATTTTATGATTTTTCATCATAATTTAGGTAAAAGAAAACATTGCAACAAGAAAATTGCTATTTCAAGTGTGGTAGGTACTCTAGAATCCAGCCCATCTAGCTTGCGATATACTCTGAGATAGCGCGT
>JAQOWZ010000592.1:0-29533 GCA_035578165.1 Stenolophus ochropezus
ATCTGTATTTTTTGTAAAAAAATCAATATAAATATTTGCTTCCGCGCCAGAATTTTTATGATTTTTCATCATAATTTTAGCTAAAAGGAAAACATTGCAACAAGAAAATTGCTATTTCAAGTGTGTTAGGTATTCTAGAATCCAGCCCATGTAGCTTACAATATACAACATATTCATCAAAAATAGGTAAAATCTGACTTTTTTTTTTTGTAAAAAATCATATAAATATTTCCTTCCGCGCCCGAATTTTATAATTTTTCATCATATTTTATCCACAGTATAGGTCCAAAAGCATGTTTATGAATGTTTTTAACTAAAATATTCATTTCAAGAATAGGTAAAATCTGACTTTATTTTTGTAAAAAATCATATAAATACTTGCCTTCCGCGCCCGAATTTTTATGATTTTTCATCATATAATTAGGTAAAAGAAAACATTGCAACAAAAAAAATTGCTATTTCAAGTGTGTTAGGTATTATAGAATCCAGCCCCATGTAGCTTACAATATACAACGTATTCATCAAAAATAGGTAAAATCTGACTTTTTTTTTGTAAAAAATCATATAAATATTTTGCTTCCGCGCTCGAATTTAATCATTTTTCATCATATTTTATCCATAGTATAGATCAAAAAGCATGTTTATGAACGTTTTTAACAAAAATATCCATTTCAAAAATATGTAAAATTCTGACTTTATTTTTGTAAAAAATCATGTAAATATTTGCTTCCGCCACCGAATTTTATGATTTTTTCATCATATTTTAGCTAAAAGAAAAACATTGCAACAAGAAAATTGCTATTTCAAGTGTGTTAGGTATTCTAGAATCCAGCCAATGCAGCTTACAATATACAACGTATTCATCAAAAATAGGTAAAATGTGATTTTTTTTTTTGTAAAAAAATCATATAAATATTTGCTTCCGCTCTCAAATTTTATCATTTTTCATCATATTTTATCCATAGTATAGATCAAAAAGCATGGTTATGAACGTATTTCAAGAATATGTAAAAAAATCATATAAATATTTGCTTCCGCGCCCGAATTTTATGATTTTTTCATCATATTTTAGCTAAAAGAAAACATTGCAACAAGAAAATTGCTATTTCAAGTGTGTTAGGTATTCTAGAATCCAGTCCAGGTAGTTCACAATATACAACTTATTCATCAAAAATAGGTAAAATCTGACTTTTTTTTTTGTAAAAAATCATATAAATATTTGTTCACGCGCCCGAATTTTATAAATTTTTCATCATATTTTATCCATAGTATAGGTCCAACAGCATGTTTATGAATGTTTTAACAAAAAATATCCATTTCAAGAATAGGTAAAAATCTGGACTTTAATCTTGTAAAAAAATCATATAAATACTTGCTTCCGCGCCCGAATTTTATGATTTTTTATCATAATTTAGGTAAAAGAAAACATTTGCAACAAGAAAATTGCTATTTCAAGTGTGTTAGGTATTCTAGAATCCAGCCCAGGTAGTTAACAATATACAACGTATTTATCAAAAATAGGTAAAAATCTGACCATTTTTTTTTTGTAAAAAATCATATAAATATTTGCTTCCGCGCCCCGAATTTTTATAATTTTTAATCATATTTTATCCACAGTATAGGTCCAAAAACATGTTTATGAATGATTTAACAAAAAATATCCATTTCAAGAATAGGTAAAATATGACTTTATTTTTGTAAAAAAATCATATAAAATATTTGCTTCCGCGCCCGAATTTTATGATTTTTTCATCATATTTTAGCTAAAAGAAAACATTGCAACAAGAAAAATTGCTATTTCAAGTGTGTTAGGTATTCTAGAATCAAGCCCAGGTAGTTTACAATATACATCGTATTCATCAAAAATAGGTAAAATCTGACTTTTTTTGTAAAAAAATCATATAAATATTTGTTTACGCGCCCGAATTTTATAATTTTTTCATCATATTTTTATCCATAGTATAGGTCCAAAAAGCATGTTTATGAATGTTTTTAACAAAAATATTCCATTTCAAAAATAGGTAAAATCTGACTTTAATTTTGTAAAAAATCATATAAATATTTGCTTACTTTATTTTTGTAAAAAAATTATATAAATATTTGCTTCCGCGCTCGAATTTTATAATTTTTTCATCATATTTTTATCCATAGTATAGGTCCAAAAAGCATGTTTATGAACGTTTTTAACAAAAATATCCATTTTAAAAATATGTAAAATCTGACTTTATTTTTGTAAAATATCATATAAAAATTTGCTTTCCGCGCCCCGAATTTTATGATTTTTCATCATATTTTAGCTAAAAGAAAACATTGCAGCAAGAAAATTTGCTATTTCAAGTGTGTTAGGTATTCTAGAAATCCAGCCCATGTAGCTTACAATATACAACGTATTCATCAAAAAATAGGTAAAATCTGACTTTTTTTTTGTAAAAAATCATATAAATATTTGTTTGCGCGCCCGAATTTTGTAATTTTTCATCATATTTTATCCGCAGTATAGGTCCAAAAGCATGTTTATGAATGTTTTTAACAAAAAATATCCATTTTCAAGAATAGGAAAAAATTCTGACTTTATTTTTGTAAAAAAATCATATAAATATTTGCTTCCGCGCCAGAATTTTATTGATTTTTCATCATATTTTAGCTAAAAGAAAACATAGCAACAAGAAAATTGCTATTTCAAGTGTGTTATGTATTCCACAATCTAGCCCATGTAGCTTAAAGTAGACAACGTATTCATCAAAAATAGGTAAAATCTGACTTTTTTTTGTAAAAAATCATTTAAATATTTGCTTCCGCGCCCGAATTTTATAATTTTTTCATCATATTTTATCCACAGTATAGGTCCAAATGCATGTTTATGAATGTATTAACAAAAATATCCATTTCAAGAATATGTAAAATCTGACTTTAGTTTTGTAAAAAATCATATAAATATTTGCTTCCGCGCCCGAATTTTATGATTTTTCATCATATTTTAGCTAAAAGAAAACATTGCAACAAGAAAAATTGCTATTTCAAGTGTGGTAGGTATTCTAGAAATCCAGCCAATGAAGCTTACAATATACAACGTATTCATCAAAAATAGGTAAAATCTGACCTTTATTTTTGTAAAAAATTATATAAATATATTTGCTTCCGCGCTCGAATTTTATAATTTTTCATCATATATTATCCATAGTATAGGTCTAAAAGCATGTTTATGAACGTTTTAACAAAAATATCCATTTCAAAAATATGTAAAATCTGACTTTATTTTTGTAAAATATCATATAAATATTTGCTTCCGCGCCCGAATTTTATGATTTTTCATCATATTTTAGCTAAAAGAAAACATTGAACAAGAAAATTGCTATTTCAAGTGTGTTAGGTATTCTAGAATCCAGCCCATGTAGCTTACAATATACAACGTATTCATCAAATATAGGTAAAAATCAGACTTTTTTTTTTGTAAAAAATCATATACATATTTGTTTTGCATGCCCGAATTTTATAATTTTTCATTCATATTTTATCCGCAGTATAGGTCCAAAAGCATGTTTATGAATATTTTTAACAAAAATATCCATTTCAAGAATAGGAAAAATCTGACATTATTTTTGTAAAAAATCATATAAATATTTGATTCCGCGCCCAAATTTTATGATTTTTCATCATATTTTAGCTAAAAGAAAAACATAGCAACAAGAAAATTGCTATTTCAAGTGTGTTTATGTATTCCACAATCTAGCCCATGTAGCTTAAAGTAGACAACGTATTCCATCAAAAATAGGTAAAATCTGACTTTTTTTCGTAAAAAATCATTTAAATATTTGCTTCCGCGCCCGAATTTTATAATTTTTTCATCATATTTTATCCACAGTATAGGTCCAAAAGCATGTTTATGAATGTATTAACAAAAATATCCATTTCAAGAATATGTAAAATCTGACTTTAGTTTTGTAAAATATCATATAAATATTTGCTTCCGCGCCCGAATTTTATGATTTTTCATCATATTTTAGCTAAAAGAAATCATTTGCAACAAGAAAATTGCTATTTCAAGTGTGTTAGGTATTCTAGAATCCAGCCCAGGTAAGTTTACAATATACAACGTATTCATTAAATATAGGTAAAATCTGACTTTTTGTTTGTAAATAATCATATAAATATTTGTTTACGCGCCCCGAATTTTATAATTTTTTCATCATTTTTTATCCATAGTATAGGTCCAAAAGCATGTTTATGAATGATTTTAACAAAAATATCCATTTCAAGAATAGGTAAAATCTGACTTTAATATTGTAAAAAATCATATAAATATTTGCTTCCGCGCCCGAATTTTATGATTTTTCATCATATTTTAGCTAAAAGAAAACATTGAACAAGAAAATTGCTATTTTCAAGTGTGTTAGGTATTCTAGAATCCAGCCCATGTAGCTTACAATATACAACGTATTCATCAAAAAATAGGTAAATTGTGACTTTTTTTTTGTAAAAAAATCATAAAATATTTGTTTTGCGCGCCCGAATTTTATAATTTTTCATCATATTTTATCCGCAGTATAGGTCCAAAAGCATGTTTATGAATGTTTTAACAAAAATATCCATTTCAAGAATAGGAAAAAATCTGACTTTATTTTTGTAAAAAATCATATAAATATTTGATTCCGCGCCCAAATTTTATGATTATTCATCATATTTTAGCTAAAAGAAAACATTGCAAGAAGAAAATTGCAATTTCAAGTGTGTTAGGTATTCCACAATCCAGCCCATGTAGCTTAAAATATACAACGTATTCATCAAAAAATAGGTAAAATCTGACTTTTTTTTGTAAAAAAATCATTTAAATATTTGCTTTCGCGCCCGAATTTTTATAATTTTTCATGATGTATTAACAAAAATATCCATTTCAAGAATTATTATATTATTATTATTATTATTATTTTGAATACTGGATTTCTACAGGACAAATTGTCCAATTATAGGGTAAGAAAAAAGAAGTTTAGAAAAAATAAATACATTTTTTTTATATCTTCAATACTACTGTTAAATAGATCGATGTAAGTCTCGACAGAATGGTAGCAATTTATCATATAGTGAATCGGAGATATTATATAAAATAGTAGATCTAGCCGTATGTGGATTAAAAAGTTTTATTGTACCGAGAAGATATGCGAGGAACTTGAAGAGGTTAATTTTATGCAATAAAAATTGGACAAACAATTGTACTATTTACTAATTTAAAAATTAAAATGGTTGCTTGCATATTTCTTCTTTGTATTAGGAATTGTAATTCGAAACTTTCCAATAAGATGGATTGTGGTGGACCTCTGGCTGGATAGGAACCATTATTAATAAAAGTAGCGGATTTAATAAATTATCGCTGAAACCCGTTCGATTAAATTGATGGAATTGTTGTTATTCGGATTCCATATTACTGAAACAGTACTCTAGATGGGGCCTTACTAAACTGACGAATAACAGCCTTAAAATATTCTTATTACGTATGTGATCGGAATGGACGAATAATAAAAACCTAGACATTTATAAGCTTTTGAAACCTTATTTTCGATGTGAGTTTTTAAAAGTAAATCTGGGATCGAAAGAAATACCTAAATCCATGACAGGAAGAAGGTCTGTTTAAAGTCTAACCATTAATAGTATAAACATATCTAATATCATGCGATTTGCGTATAAAGGACATAATATTACATTTCTGTATATTTAGAAAAAGATTGTTTGTGACACACCAATTGAATACTTTGTCTAAATTATTTTGAATAAATTCACAGTCTTGTTCATTAATAATTTTAAGGAATATTTTTAAATCGTCTGCATACAATAAAAACTCAACGTTAAGATTAGACGTAATATCGTTAATGAACATGATAAATAATAACGGCCCCAGTACTGATCCCTGAGGAACACCAGAACTCTGCATGAAATCATTTGATTTGTACCCGTGAGTACTAACATACATGTATCTGTTACGTAAGTAGGAGGATATCAGGTTTATTAAAGAAGAAGATAAACCGAAGAACTCGAGTTTTTGGACTAAAATATTACGATCCAGTTTATCAAAGGCTTTAGAAAAGTCCATGTATACAACGTCAACCTGGTTTTGTTCCGCGATAGCTTCGCTTATGAATTGTGATTTGCACATTAAATTTGTAACCGTTGATCTACCTTGAATGAAGCCATGTTGATTAGGTGATAGCAAAATAGCAATATGTTTATACATTTTATTGTGTAGAATAGTTTCGAATAGTTTGCTGAAATTTGATATTATTGCGACTGGTCTATAATTTTCAATATTAGTCTTATCACCTTTTTTAAAGATGGGAGTAACTCGTAATATTTTCCAACGTTCGGGATAAGTAGATTTATTGATTATTAAGTTAAAGATGTATGTTAATGGCTTCAAAAAGGTAAATGCACAGTCTTTTATTAAAAAAGAGGGAACAGAGTCAGGTCCTGCAGTGTGCTTAGACTTGAGCTTATTAATTGCCTCTAAAACATCATCTTCAGATATGGAGTTGATAATTAATTGATGTGGACAAACATTGGAGGACGATACAGAATTTTGATTATTACTGTTATCGGAAAATGATCCGGAGAAGAAATCAGCAAAAGCATTTACAATAGACTGAGGGTTGTCAATAGTATCACCATTGAATGTTAAAACATTAGAGATTGAAGAGGTTTTTCGTATATTATTCATAAATGACCAAAATTTTTTGGGGTCTTCAGAAATTTCGTTCTTTATTAATGTGCACTAGGAATTATAAGCGTCATTTACCATCGATATAACACTAGACCTGAGTGATATATATCTAGATTTGTCTTTTTTGATCAATAAAATCCCACTTGCAATAGTATAAAGCATTATAAAGAGATGGAAAATTCGCTTTTTTGAAATTATAGTCCATTTTACTAGTGGTATTGAATTTCGAAGGTTTTTTAGTATTGAGACAGATTTCTACACATAAAGAAGGATGATAAAGAATGTGTTCTTTAACAATATAATCATCAGAACGTGATACGGTGCAAGTAATGTTAGTTAAGATCAGATCGAGAATATTTTGATTGTTATTGTAAATATAATTGCATTGTTTTAATTGTAGAAAATTTCAAAAATTTTAAAGAGAATTATAAAGAGGACATGACGATAAATTTTGATAACATTTAGCATAATTTGTGATATTGAAATCACCAAAAATTAAAAGAAGAGAGTTATGAAGAAAATGTATCGAAGAAATTATATCAAAAACTGAATCATAATTACTTAGTTTACAAGACGGAGGTATATAAATATTCATGATGTATAGCACTGAATGATCAACATGAAGTTTGATTAGTAGAATGTCTATATTAGGAATATCATCAAGCTTGTTTAGAGTAGGTATGTAAATTAATTTTGGTTGCAATCATTTTATTTTTTAATGCAATTAGGACACCGCCACCCCTCTTCGTTTTGGTTGCTTCAAAATTACGATCACTTCTGAAAACTTGAAAGTGGTTTGAATCAAATAGTTCAGAACTCGAAATGCCGTCATGACACCAGGTTTCAATGAGAGCAAAAACATCATATTGAGATAAGAGAAGAGAGTTAACATATAGATTGTGACACTTAGAATTTAATCCACGAACGTTTTGGTAATAACATAGTATGTTACTGTTTACCGAGTGGTTAGTTGCAGGCTGAGAATAAGTGTGCTTTAATTGCTATGATTCACCCAGTATTGATTTTTTAAACTTTGTGAGGTTAGTTTTGTAGGTATGACAGTTGTTGTCCCATGCTGCATGATCAATTGATATATCTGCTTTAGTAGATGATTTGAATTGAGTACAATTGACACATTTATAGATTGTTGCGTTACATTTCTAGGAAGTATGAGGCTCAGCACATTTAGGGCATGAAGGACTTTGTTTGGAGCACAGAGAAGCGAGGTGATGGATACCACAGCAGTTATAACATCTACGAAGATCTATAGCATCGAAAACAGAACAGTAGTCATAACCAACAATTAAAAAGCCCGAATTAATTATTTTGTGGTAAGCTGCGAGATCGACTTGTATGACAGCTTGGAAAACTTTGGTGTTCTTACGTAGTGGTTTAATGTTAATAACATCACAAGTGCTGGATTCAGAGAAACAGTTTTTGTTTTGATTTTTTAAATAATTTGTTAATATGGATGATTCTAAATTTTCATTAATACCAACAACTCTTATTCTTGGGTTAAGTGCAGGTAATTGATTCGCGACATATTTATCACCTAGTTTTTCGTTAACTAATTCTTTTAATTTTGCAGAAGAAGCATTACTGTCACAGCTGACTACAAGACTGCCATTTTTTGAATGTTTTACTTTAGTAAAATGGATATTAGCTTCAACTGGATTAATAGATCTGAACATTTCAAATTTTGTTGTGGCTGCATTTTGTACGCTGTTTTTGGGCTTGATGATAATAGGGGGCTCAATGCTTTTATTTTTAACGACCTTAGAAAAAGTCTTAGGATTAGAACTTTTATGTAACAGGCTACAAGTATTTTCGTTAGGAGTAAATAATTCATGAAATTTGTTTTCCGCCGCTTTTATCATCCTTAAATGAAAGAAGTTGAGAATTAATACAATTATTAATATCGGACTGGAATTGCTTGAAAGTATCATTGAGGTTGTCTAAGTTGAATGATTTTTGTAAAACTGACATGGAATTAAGCAGTTCATTTAATGTAGATTCAAGTTTTTGGAGTTTGGATGTACTAGTAACTTCACAAGTGAGTTTACAGTTATCACATAGGTAAAATATGTTATTGTTTTTCTCTATTAGTTTGTATTCATTTTCAGACAGATTTAAACAAGATGCATGGAACCAGCTATCGCAGCTACCCTCGCAGCCTACGAAATCTTGATCTCTTTTCTTCGATCGACATTTAGCGCATTGAGACATGATGATATGTTACATAACGCAAAAAGTATATAATTACAAAGTAAATTTAAAGAAAATAATAAAAACCTACAACTAGCTAAAATATATATAATGAATGACGAAATGATATACAAAGGACACTGTTGGGATTTAGGAGGCGCCAGTGGGGTCCGTCACGGCAAGAAAATAAGACGCACAGGCTGAGGACCACGGAAGGGATTACAATAGAGAATAAGTGTTACTGAACATGAGAAAGCAAATAAATAATAATAAATAACCTAACTACCCTAACTACGACTAAATCTAATAAAAAATAATTAATAATATGTGCAATAAAAACCTAAAAATTTAAGTAGAATAAAAATCAACTAAATATTATTTAAAACATATGTGACATAAAACGAGTATAATTTAAAATTTATAAATAAGATGAGAGCATAAAAAAATAAAATGAAATAACGCTGAATTAAAAAGAGTAGAAATTTAATAAAAATGTTTTGGAAGCACTGCAAATTTCAATATATTTAATTAAACCGGCCTTGGTTTGTCAATGGCGGTATATAGCATTTGAGCCAAGTGACTTAAAAGAAATACAATAAAATCAAAATAATCTTACATTCAGACCATGGAACAGACTAGATAAAAATATCACTAAACACATCACGAGATTAGTTATCGAGTAGTACCCATAACACATAAATAGAGCACGAATATCTCACAATAATTAGGTTTATAAAAGGAGCACAAAAAAACACAGCATCACTTAAAACACAGCGCAATACAGTAAATATGTAAAATCTGACTTTATTTTTGTAATAAATCATATAAATATTTGCTTCCGCGCCCGAATTTTATGATTTTTCATCATATTTTAGCTAAAAGAAAACATTGCAACAAGAAAATTGCTATTTCAAGTGTGTTAGGTATTCTAGAATCCAGCCCAGGTAGTTTACAATATACAACGTATTCATCAAAAATAGGTAAAATCTGACTTTATTTTTGTAAAAAATCATATAAATATTTGTTTACGCGCCCGAATTTTATAATTTTTCATCATATTTTATCCATAGTATAGGTCCAAAAGCATGTTTATGAACGTTTTAACAAAAATATCCATTTTAAAAATATGTAAAATCTGACTTTATTTTTGTAAAATATCATATAAATATTTGCTTCCGCGCCCGAATTTTATGATTTTTCATCATATTTTAGCTAAAAGAAAACATTGCAACAAGAAAATTGCTATTTCAAGTGTGTTAGGTATTCTAGAATCCAGCCCATGTAGCTTACAATGTACAACGTATTCATCAAAAATAGGTAAAATCTGACTTTTTTTTGTAAAAAATCATATAAATATTTGTTTGCGCGCCCGAATTTTATAATTTTTCATCATATTTTATCCGCAGTATAGGTCCAAAAGCATGGTTATGCATGTATTAACAAAAATATCCATTTCAAGCATATGTAAAATCTGACTTTATTTTTTTTTTAAATCATATAAATATTAGCTTCCGCGCCCGAATTTTATGATTTTTCATCATAATTTAGGTAAAAGAAAACATTGCAACAAGAAAATTGCTATTTCAAGTGTGGTAGGTATTCTAGAATCCAGCCAATGAAGCTTAAAATATACAACGTATTCATAAAAAATAGGTAAAATCTGACTTTTTTTTGTAAAAAATCATTTAAATATTTGCTTCCGTGCCCGAATTTTATAATTTATCATCATATTTTATCCACAGTATAGGTCCGAAAGCATGTTTATGAATGTATTAACAAAAATATCTATTTCAAGAATATGTAAAATCTGACTTTATTTTTGTAAAAAATCATATAAATATTTGCTTCCGCGCCCGAATTTTATGATTTTTCATCATATTTTAGCTAAAAGAAAACATTGCAACAAGAAAATTGCTATTTCAAGTGTGTTAGGTATTCTAGAATCCAGCCCAGGTAGTTTACAATATACAACGTATTTATCAAAAATAGGTAAATTCTGACTTTTTTTTATATTCATCAAAAATAGGTAAAATCTAAAATTTTTTGTAAAAAATCATTTAAATATTTGCTTCTGCGCCCGAATTTTATAATTTTTCATCATATTTTATCCACAGTATAGGTCCAAAAGCATGTTTATGAATCTATTAACAAAAATATCCATTTCAAGAATAGGTAAAATCTGACTTTGTTTTTGTAAAAAATCATATAAATATTTGCTTCCGCGCCCGAATTTTATGATTTTTTATCATAATTTAGGTAAAAGAAAACATTGCAACAAGAAAATTGCTATTTCAAGTGTGGTAGGTATTCTAGAATCCAGCCAATGAAGCTTACAATATACAACGTATTCATCAAAAATAGGTAAAATCTGCCTATATTTTTGTAAAAAATTATATAAATATTTGCTTCCGCAATCGAATTTTATAATTTTTCATCATATTTTATCCATAGTATAGGTCCAAAAGCATGTTTATGAACGTTTTAACAAAAATATCCATTTCAAAAATATGTAAAATCTGACTTTATTTTTGTAAAATATCATATAAATATTTGCTTCCTCGCCCAAATTTTATGATTTTTCATCATAATTTAGCTAAAAGAAAACATCGCAACAAGAAAATTGCTATTTCAAGTGTGTTAGGTATTCTAAAATCCAGCCCATGTAGCTTACAATATACAACGTATTCATGAAAAATAGGTAAAATCTGACTTTTTTTTTGTAAAAAATCATATAAAAATTTGTTTGCGCGCCCAAATTTTATAATTTTTCATCATATTTTATCCGCAGTATGGGTCCAAAAGCATGTTTATGTATGTTTTAACAAAAACATCCATTTCAAGAATAGGAAAAATCTGACTTTATTTTTGTAAAAAATCCTGTAAATATTTGCTTCCGCGCCCGAATTTTACGATTTATCATCATATTTTAGCTAAAAGAAAACATTGCAACAAGAAAATTGCTATTTCAAGTGTGTTGGGTATTCCACAATCCAGCCCATGTAGCTTAAAATATACAACGTATTCATCAAAAATAGGTAAAATCTGAATTTTTTTATGTAAAAAATCATTTAAATATTTGATTCCGCGCCAGAATTTTATAATTTTTCATCATATTTTATCGACAGTATAGGTCCAAAATCATGTTTATGAATGTATTAACAAAAATATCCATTTCAAGAATATGTAAAATCTGACTTTATTTTTGTAAAAAATCATATAAATATTTGCTTCCGCGCCCGAATTTTATGAATTTTCATCATATTTTAGCTAAAAGAAAACATTGCAACAAGAAAATTGCCATTTCAAGTGTGTTAGGTATTCTAGAATCCAGCCCAGGTAGCTTACAATATACAACGTATTCATCAAAAATAGGTAAAATCTGATTTTTTTTTTGTAAAAAATCATATAAATATTTGTTTACGCGCCCGAATTTTATAATTTTTCATCGTATTTTATCCGTAGTATAGGTCCAAAAGCATGTTTATGAATCTATTAACAAAAATATCCATTTCAAGAATAGGTAAAATCTGACTTTATTTTTGTAAAAAATCATATAAATATTTGCTTTCGCGCCCGAATTTTATGATTTTTTATCATAATTTAGGTAAAAGAAAACATTGCAACAAGAAAATTGCTATTTCAAGTGTGGTAGGTATTCTAGAATCCAGCCAATGAATCTTACAACATACAACGTATTCATCAAAAATAGGTAAAATCTAACTTTATTTTTGTAAAAAATAATATAAATATTTGCTTCCGCGCTCGAATTTTATAATTTTTCATCATATTTTATCCATAGGATAGGTCCAAAAGCATGTTTATGAACGTTTTAACAAAAACATCCATTTCAAAAATATGTAAAATCTGACTTTTTTTTGTAAAAAATCATTTAAATATTTTCTTCCGCGCCCGAATTTTATAATTTTTCATGATGTTTTAACAAAAATATACATTTCAAGAATATTATTATTATTATTATTATTATTATTATTATTATTTTGAATAATGTACCCTACAGACAAATGTCCAATTACAGGGTAAGAAAAAAGAAGTTTAGAAAAAATAAATACATTTTTTTATATCTTCAATACTACTGTTAAATAGATCGATGTAAGTCTCGACAGAATGGTAGCAATTTATCATATAGTGAATCGGAGAATTATATAAAATAGTAGATCTAGCCGTATGTGGATAAAAAGTTTTATTGTACCGAGAAGATATGCGAGGAACTTGAAGAGGTAATTTATGCAATAAAAATGGACAATCAATTGTACTATTTACTAATTTAAAAATTAAAATAGTTGCTTGCATATTTCTTCTTTGTATTAGGAATTGTAATTCGAAACTTTCCAATACGATGGATTGTGGTGTACCTCTGGCTGGATAGGAACCATTATTAATAAAAGTAGCGGCTTTGATAAATTTTCGCTGAACCCGTTCGATTAAATTGATGGAATTGTTGTTATTCGGATTCCATATTACTGAACAGTACTCTAGATAGGGCCTTACTAAACTGACGAATAACAGCCTTAAAATATTCTTATTACGTATGTGATCGGAATGACGAATAATGAAACCTAGACATTCATAAGCTTTTGAAACCTTATTTTCGATGTGAGTTTTAAAAGTAAATCTGGGATCGAAAGAAATACCTAAATCCAAGACAGAAGAAGGTCTGTTTAAAGTCTGACTATTAATAGTATAAACATATCTAATATCATGCGATTTGCGTATAAAGGATATAATATTACATTTCTGTATATTTAGAAAAAGATTGTTTGTGACACACCAATTGAATACTTTGTCTAAATTATTTTGAAGTAATTCACAGTCTTGTTCATTAATAATTTTAAGGAATATTTTTAAATCGTCTGCATACAATAAAAACTCAACGTTAAGATTAGACGTAATATCGTTAATGAACATGTTAAATAATAACGGCCCCAGTACTGATCCCTGAGGAACACCAGAACTCTGCATGAAATCATTTGATTTGTACCCGTGAGTACTAACATACATGTATCTGTTACGTAAGTAGGAGGATATCAGGTTTATTAAAGAAGAAGATAAACCGAAGAACTCGAGTTTTTGGACTAAAATATTACGATCCAGTTTATCAAAGGCTTTAGAAAAGTCCATGTATACAACGTCAACCTGGTTTTGTTCCGCGATAGCTTCGCTTATGAATTGTGATTTGCACATTAAATTTGTAACCGTTGATCTACCTTGAATGAAGCCATGTTGATTAGGTAATAGCAAAATAGCAATATGTTTATACATTTTATTGTGTAGAATAGTTTTGAATAGTTTGCTGAAATTTGATATTATTGCGACTGGTCTATAATTTTCAATATTAGTCTTATCACCTTTTTTAAAGATGGGAGTAACTCGTAATATTTTCCAACGTTCGGGATAAGTAGATTTATTGATTATTAAGTTAAAGATGTATGTTAATGGCTTCAAAAAGGTAAATGCACAGTCTTTTATTAAAAAAGAGGGAACAGAGTCAGGTCCTGCAGTGTGCTTAGACGTGAGCTTATTAATTGCCTCTAAAACATCATCTTCAGATATGGAGTTGATAATTAATTGATGTGGACAAACATTGGAGGACGATACAGAATTTTGATTATTACTGTTATCGGAAAATGATCCGGAGAAGAAATCAGCAAAAGCATTTACAATAGACTGAGGGTTGTCAATAGTATCACCATTGAATGTTAAAACATTAGAGATTGAAGAGGTTTTTCGTATATTATTAATAAATGACCAAAATTTTTTGGGGTCTTCAGAAATTTCGTTCTATATTAATGTGCAGTAGGAATTATAAACGTCATTTACCATCGATTTAACACTAGATCTGAGTGATATATATCTAGATTTGTCTGCAGTACTACATGTTTTTTTATATTGCTTAAATGCTTTATGTTTTTGTCTTATTGTGTGAATGATTGAGCCCGAAAACCAAGGAGGATAAGAACGGATGCATGGTTTTTTGAGAGGAACATTTTCCTGTAGTATATTATTTAAAGTATTATAAAATTCGCTGACTGCTACATTCACATCACTTTTTTGATCAATAAAATCCCACTTGCAATAGTATAAAGCATTATAAAGAGATGGAAAATTCGCTTTTTTGAAATTATAGTCCATTTTACTAGTGGTATTGAATTTTGAAGGTTTTTTAGTATTGAGACAGATTTCTATACATAAAGAAGGATGATAAAGAATGTCTTCTTTAACAATATAATCATCAGAACGTGATACGGTGCAAGTAATGTTAGTTAAGATCAGATCGAGAATATTTTGATTGTTATTGTAAATATAATTGCATTGTTTTAATTGTAGAAAATTTCAAAAATTTTAAAGAGAATTATAAAGAGGACATGACGATAAATTTTGATAACATTCAGCATAATTTGTGATATTGAAATCACCAAAAATTAAAAGAAGAGAGTTATGAAGAAAATGTATCGATGAAATTATATCAAAAACTGAATCATAATTACTTAGTTTACAAGACGGGGGTATATAAATATTCATGATGTATAGCACTGAATGATCAACATGAAGTTTGATTAGTAGAATGTCTATATTAGGAATATCATCAAGCTTGTTAGAGTAGGTATGTAAATTAATTTTGGTTGCAATCATTTTATTTTATTTATTTATTTATTTATTAATATTTATTCTTGCCAAGTGGCTTAGAATCTACAAAAATAACATATACATTTTTATTCTACATTGTGTGTGTGTAATACATTTATGCTACTGTTCTCTTTTTAATGATTTCGCTCATCCACTTCTCTCCTGATCCTAGATCGTCTAACAGCTCCATTTCCCCTCTATCTTCTCTTTTTACTTCTCTGCAATATTCCCTTAAATGCTTCAGTGTTTCATCCTCTCTGCCACATAATCTGCACCCCCTTTCTTCCTTTGGTAACCAATACTGGTTGTCTCTTTCTTCGTTACCGCATCTGAATCTGGCTATCATTTTGATGTTTTTCTTTGGGTTTAATATGTAACGTGGTATCTCTGTTGTTTGTATCTGTTTGTATCTTTTATTGTAATTGGATTGATTTATTCTGCTCTGTTGTTCCTGCTTCTGTATATCCCAATCTCGTTGTTGTATGGCGAGGATCATACTTTCTTCATTTATTCGATTCCTCTCTATTTGCATTTCCGAGTATCCATTCCTTTCGTAATATACCTTTCTTGTGTGTCCCCATCTTGTTAATTTGTTTTTGTCGTCCTCTCCCTTCCTTATAACTTTCCAGCATTCTTTCAGTATTGAATTCTCTGAGTTTCTAACTCTTTCTTCGTATTTCACTGCTCTCTTTCCTGTTTCCACTCGAAATTTTGCCACTTTCATTTCTTCCAGTACTATATATTCTGGTGTACATTTGTCGAGGCCCAGGATCCATTTTATGTAGCGTACTTGTACATCTTCTATTAGTTTGTGCTCTGTCCATCCAAAAATTTCCGCCCCATAAATTAAAATACTTTTTACTATTGCTTCGAACATCATCCATCTTATTCGCATATTCGGCTTGAACTTCCTTTCGCCTATACCCCATATTTGTTTCATGGCCACAATTGCCTTCCTTTTCTGGTACTCTAAGTGTTTTGTGGCTTGGTTATTCCTCTGGAATGTATATCCCAAATATCTGAATTCTTTTACCTCTTCGATACTTTCATTTTTCCACTTCCATACTTCAGAGGTTTCTCTACCTCCACCTTTTTTGAATTTCATAATTTTTGATTTTTGCGCGTTGAGATTCATATCTTTTCTTCTTAAATACAGTTCAAGTCTTTTCAGCATTGCTTTCATTCCAGGTGGATCTTTCGCGACTATGACAATGTCATCCGCGTACGCTAGAGACCATATTTTCTTTCTTCCTATTACAATGCCGCCTGTTTGCTCTTTGCTGAGGAATTCTTCTATATCTGCTACATATAGTGAAAATAAAGTTGGGCTTAATGGGCATCCTTGCCTTAATCCTTTTTCTGTCCAGATCTCCTCTGTGGTTCTATCCTTTACTTTTATCACCGATATAGTTTCTCTGTAGATGTTCTCTAAGTTCGCTAACAATTGTTTATCTATATTCATATTTGTTAAAGTTTTAAACAGGTGATCTCTATTTACATTATCGAACGCTGCTCTCAGATCTGCAAACAATGCGTATAACTTTCCCTTATCTTTGCGGATCTCGTTTTCAATCATTAGATTAAGTATATAAATATTGTCTGTTGTTCTTCTTGTTTTCCGAAAACCTGCCTGGTTTTCTGGTATGAGATTTTTTACTCTTATTTCTTCCTCCAATTTTTCTAGTAAAATCATCGCATAGATCTTGAACGCTGTATCTAGTAATGTTATTCCTCTATAATTTTCTACTTTGTCTATGTCTCCGTTTTTATGAATCGGTTGTATAATTCCTTTTCTCCATCTAGTAGGTATTTGTGCGGTGCGCCATACTTTGTTAATAATACTTGTTAATATTCTTAGTAAGTAACTTCCTCTAGTGTTATCTCTTCTACATCTCCACATATTTTCGGTTTATTTTCTTCTTTTCTTAGTATCTTGGTATTTTTCCCATCTAAAAGTGTGCAGAAATGGACTTTCCATTCCTCTTCGGATATTTGTTTTGATATCTCTTGTTTCTTTTTCCTCTCTTTACTAATAAAACTCCATGCCTCCGTCTCTGTCTTTATTCTCTGCAGCTGTTCCTCAATTTCTTTCTTTTTGTTTTCCTTTTGTTTTATACACAATTCTTTATATTCTTTTAATTCATTTTTGTATTCTTCTTCAGTGATTATTCCATCTTTCCATTGCTTACGTTTCTTTCTCATTTTTCGTTTTTTTTCCAAACAGCTACTATTCCACCAGTCATTTCTGTTTGTGTTTCTTGAGTTCACTCTTATTTCTTTTTTGCGTGTGGCTTCATTTATTTTACTTATGAGCTCGTTTACTTGCTCCTCCACATTACTCTCTTTTACTGCTATCTCTCTGGTTTTTATGTTGTAATTTTCTATGTCTTCTTTTTCCCATACCGCTTTTCGAATGATTACTGGATCATCTTCTTTTACTATTATACTGTTTTCTAGTTCTAAGCTTAAAAGTTGATGGTCGGATTCTACTGTATTAATTACTTTCATGTGTCTAATTTTCCCCCAACTCTCTTGATTTGCTATTATATAGTCAATTACTGTCTTTTCCCCTCTTTTACCTATGTATGTGAAGTCACCCACCTCGTCTCCTTTTATGTTTCCATTTAGAATAGTCCAATCTCTGTTTCCACATTCATCAATTAAAGCTTTCCCATATTTGTTTATTATTTTGTCCTTTGTGCTTCTTTTCTCTTGTCTTCCTGTTTTAGAGTTCCATAGCCCTCCTTCCTCGCCTATTCTAGCATTGAAATCCCCTCCTATAATTAACTTGTTTTCATTAGTATCTTCTATTTTCTCCCTTATTTCTGCAAGAATTTCGTTTATTCTATTGTCATTATATACCGTGAGTATTCTCCATGTCTCGTTGTCAATTTTAATTTTTCTTTCCATAATGTTTTCATTGAAAATGGTTTCTTTTGCTTCTTGAATGTGTTTCTTGATACCTGTTACCATTCCTCCCTTTGCTCTTCCCTTTTTATTTAGTCTCTTTGCGTATTTAATTTTCCATGTGAAATCACTGGGCATTTTATTTTTCCACTTATTCCAATCTTTTTCCTCTAACCAACTTTCTGTTAACCCTACTATATCATATTTATTTATTATATCCCAAAAATCTTTATCTTTACTTTTTATTCCCGCTATATTCCAAAAGCCTATTTGTATGTTAACTACTTCTTTATCAATCATTTTATTTTTTAATGCAATTAGGACACCGCCACCCCTCTTCGTTTTGGTTGCTTCAAAATTACGATCACTTCTGAAAACTTGAAAGTGGTTTGAATCAAATAGTTCAGAACTCGAAATGCCGTCATGACACCAGGTTTCAATGAGAGCAAAAACATCATATTGAGATAAGAGAAGAGAGTTAACATATAGATTGTGACACTTAGAATTTAATCCACGAACGTTTTGGTAATAACATAGTATGTTACTGTTTACCGAGTGGTTAGTTGCAGGCTGAGAATAAGTGTGCTTTAATTGCTATGATTCACCCAGTATTGATTTTTTAAACTTTGTGAGGTTAGTTTTGTAGGTCTGACAGTTGTTGTCCCATGCTGCATGATCAATTGATATATCTGCTTTAGTAGATGATTTGAATTGAGTACAATTGACACATTTATAGATTGTTGCGTTACATTTCTCGGAAGTATGAGGCTCAGCACATTTAGGGCATGAAGGACTTTGTTTGGAGCACTGAGAAGCGAGGTGATGGATACCACAGCAGTTATAACATCTACGAAGATCTATAGCATCGAAAACAGAACAGTAGTCATAACCAACAATTAAAAAGCCCGAATTAATTATTTTGTGGTAAGCTGCGAGATCGACTTGTATGACAGCTTGGAAAACTTTGGTGTTCTTACGTAGTGGTTTAATGTTAATAACATCACAAGTGCTGGATTCAGAGAAACAGTTTTTGTTTTGATTTTTTAAATAATTTGTTAATATGGATGATTCTAAATTTTCATTAATACCAACAACTCTTATTCTTGGGTTAAGTGCAGGTAATTGATTCGCGACATATTTATCACCTAGTTTTTCGTTAACTAATTCTTTTAATTTTGCAGAAGAAGCATTACTGTCACAGCTGACTACAAGACTGCCATTTTTTGAATGTTTTACTTTAGTAAAATGGATATTAGCTTCAACTGGATTAATAGATCTGAACATTTCAAATTTTGTTGTGGCTGCATTTTGTACGCTGTTTTTGGGCTTGATGATAATAGGGGACTCAATGCTTTTATTTTTAACGACGTTAGAAAAAGTCTTAGGATTAGAACTTTTATGTAACAGGCTACAAGTATTTTCGTTAGGAGTAAATAATTCATGAAATTTGTTTTCCGCCGCTTTTATCATCCTTAAATGAAAGAAGTTGAGAATTAATACAATTATTAATATCGGACTGGAATTGCTTGAAAGTATCATTGAGGTTGTCTAAGTTGAATGATTTTTGTAAAACTGACATGGAATTAAGCAGTTCATTTAATGTAGATTCAAGTTTTTGGAGTTTGGATGTACTAGTAACTTCACAAGTGAGTTTACAGTTATCACATAGGTAAAATATGTTATTGTTTTTTTCTATTAGTTTGTATTCATTTTCAGACTGATTTAAACAAGATGCATGGAACCAGCTATCGCAGCTACCCTCGCAGCCTACGAAAGCTTGATCTCTTTTCTTCGATCGACATTTAGCGCATTGAGACATGATGATATGTTACCTAACGCAAAAAGTATATAATTACAAAGTAAATTTAAGGAAAATGATAAAAACCTACAACTAGCTAAAATATATTAAATGAATGACGAAATGATATACAAAGGACACTGTTGGGATTTAGGAGGCGCCAGTGGGGTCCGTCACGGCAAGGAAACAAGACGCACAGGCTGAGGACCACGGAAGGGATTACAATAGAGAATAAGTGTTACTGAACATGAGAAAGCAAATAAATAATAATAAATAACCTAACTACCCTAACTACGACTAAATCTAATAAAAAATAATTAAATATATGTGCAATAAAAACCTAAAAATTTAAGTAGAATCAACTAAATATTATTTAAAACATATGTGACATAAAATGAGTATAATTTAAAATTTATAAATAAGATGAGAGCATAAAAAAATAAAATGAAATAACGCTGAATTAAAAAGAGTAGAAATTTAATAAAAATGTTTTGGAAGCACTGCAAATATCAATATATTTAATTAAACCGACCTTGGTTTGTCAATGGCGGTATATAGCATTTGAGCCAAGTGACTTAAAAGAAATACAATAAAATCAAAATAATCTTACATTCAGACCATGGAACAGACTAGATAAAAATATCACTAAACACATCACGAGTTTAGTTATCGAGTAGTACCCATAACACATAAATAGAGCACGAATATCTCACAATAATTAGGTTTATAAGAGGAGCACAAAAAAACACAGCATCACTTAAAACACAGCGCAATACAGTAAATATGTAAAATCTGACTTTATTTTTGTAAAGAATCATATAAATATTTGCTTCCGCGCCCGAATTTTATGATTTTTCATCATATTTTAGCTAAAAGAAAACATTGCAACAAGAAAATTGCTATTTCAAGTGTGTTAGGTATTCTAGAATACAGCCCAGGTAGTTTACAATATACAACGTATTCATCAAAAATAGGTAAAATCTGACTTTATTTTTGTAAAAAATCATATAAATATTTGTTTAAGCACCCGAATTTTATAATTTTTCATCATATTTTATCCATAGTATAGGTACAAAAGCATGTTTATGAATGTTTTAACAAAATTATCCATTTCAAGAATAGGTAAAATCTGACTTTATTTTTGTAAAAAATCATATAAATATTTGCTTCCGCGCCCGAATTTTATGATTTTTTATCATAATTTAGGTAAAAGAAAACATTGCAACAAGAAATTTGCTATTTCAAGTGTGTTAGGTATTCTAGAATCCAGCCCAGGTAGTTTACAATATTCAACGTATTCATCAAAAATAAGTAAAATGTGACTTTTTTTTGTAAAAAATCATATAAATATTTGCTTCCGCGCCCGATTTTCATAATTTTTCATCATATTTTATCCACAGTATAGGACCAAAAGCATGTTTATGAATGTTTTAACAAAAATATCCATTTCAAGAATAGGTAAAATCTGACTATATTTTCGTAAAAAATCATATAAATATTTGCTTCCGCGCCCGAATTTTAAGATTTTTTATCATAATTTAGGTAAAAGAAAACATTGCAACAAGAAAATTGCTATTTCAAGTGCGGTAGGTATTCTAGAATCCAGCCAATGAAGCTTACAATATACAACGTATTCATCAAAAATAGGTAAAATCTGACTTTTTTCTTGTAAAAAATCATATAAATATTTGCTTCCGCGCCCGAATTTTATAATTTTTCATCATATTTTATCCACAGTATAGGTCCAAAAGCATGTTTATGAATCTATTAACAATAATATCCATTTCAAGAATATGTAAAATCTGACTTTATTTTTGTAAAAAATCATATAAATATTTGCTTCCGCGCCCGAATTTTAAGATTTTTTATCATAATTTAGGTAAAAGAAAACATTGCAACAAGAAAATTGCTATTTCAAGTGTGGTAGGTATTCTAGAATCCAGCCAATGAAGCTTACAATATACAACGTATTCATCAAAAATAGGTAAAATCTGACTTTTTTTGTAAAAAAAATATAAATATTTGCTTCCGCGCCCGAATTTTATGATTTTTCATCATATTTTAGCTAAAAGAAAACATTGCAACAAGAAAATTGCTATTTCAAGTGTGTTAGGAATTCTAGAATTTAGCCCATGTAGCTTACAATATACAACGTATTCATCAAAAATAGGAAAAATCTGACTTTTTTTTTGTAAAAAATCATATAAATATTTGTTTGCGCGCCCGAATTTTATAATTTTTCATCATATTTTATTCGCAGTATAAGTCCAAAAGCATGTTTATGAATGTTTTAACAAATATATCCATTTCAAGAATAGGAAAAATCTGACTTTATTTTTGTAAAAAAATCATATAAATATTTGCTTCCACGCCCGAATTTTATGATTTTTCATCATAATTTAGGTAAAAGAAAACATTGCAACAAGAAAATTGCTATTTCAAGTTTGGTAGGTATTCTAGAATCCAGCCAATAAAGCTTACAATATACAACGTATTCATCAAAAATAGGTAAAATCTGACTTTTTTTTGTAAAAAATGCTAAAAGAAAACATTGCAACAAGAAAATTGCTATTTCAAGTGTGGTAGGTATTTTATAATCCAGCCCATGTAGCTTACAATATACAACGTATTCATCAAAAATAGGTAAAATCTGACTTCATTTTTTGTAAAAAACCATATAAATATTTGCTTCCTCAACCAAATTTTATAATTTTTCATCATATTATATCCAAAGTATACGTCCAAAAGCATGTTTATGAATGTTTTAACAAAAATATCCATTTCAAGAATAGGTAAAATCTGACTTTATTTCTGTAAAAAATCATATAAAAATTTGCTTCCGCGCCCGAATTATATAATTTTTCATCATATTTTATGCATAGTATAGGTTTAAAAGCATGTTTATGAATGTTTTAACAAAAATATCCATTTCAAAAATAGGTAAAATCTGACATTATTTTTGTAAAAAATCATATAAATATTTGCTTCCGCACCCGAATTTTATGATTTTTCATCATATTTATGCTAAAAGAAAACATTGCAACAAGAAAATTGCTATTTCAATTGTGGTGGGTATTTTAGAATCCAGCCCATTTAGCTTGCGATATACAACATATTCATCAAAAATAGGTAAAATCTGACTTTATTTTTGTAAAAAATCATATAAATATTTGCTTCCGCGCCCGAATTTTATAATTTTTCATCATATTTTATCCATAGTATACATCCGAAAGCATGTTTATGAATGTTTTAACAAAAATATCCATTTCAAGAATAGGTAAAATCCGACTTTATTTTTGTAAAAAATCATATAAATATTTGCTTCCGCGCCCGAATTTTATGATTTTTTATCATAATTTAGGTAAAAGAAAACATTGCAACAAGAAATTTGCTATTTCAAGTGTGTTAGGTATTCTAGAATCCAGCCCAGGTAGTTTACAATATTCAACGTATTCATCAAAAATAAGTAAAATGTGACTTTTTTTTGTAAAAAATCATATAAATATTTGCTTCCGCGCCCGATTTTCATAATTTTTCATCATATTTTATCCACAGTATAGGACCAAAAGCATGTTTATGAATGTTTTAACAAAAATATCCATTTCAAGAATAGGTACAATCTGACTTTATTTTTGTTAAAAATCATATAAATATTTACTTCCGCACCCGAATTTTATGATTTTTCATCATATTTTAGCTAAAAGAAAACATTGCAACAAGAAAATTGCTATTTCAAGTGTGTTAGGTATTCTAGAATCCAGCCCATTTAGCTTACAATATACAACGTATTCATCAAAAATAGGTAAAATCTGTCTTTTTTTCTGTAAAAAATCATATAAATATTTGCTGCCGCGCCCGAATTTTATAATTTTTCATCATATTTTATTCACAGTATAGGTCCAAAAGCATGTTTATGAATGTTTTAACAAAAATATCTATTTCAAGAATAGGAAAAATCCGACATTATTTATTGTAAATAATCATATAAATATTTGCTTCCGCGCCCGAATTTTATGATTTTTCATCATATTTCAGCTAAAAGAAAACATTGCAATAAGAAAATTGCTATTTCAAGTGTGGTAGGTATTCTAGAATCCAGCCAATGTAGCTTACAATATACAACGTATTCATCAAAAATAGGTGAAATCGGACTTTATTTTTGTAAAAAATTATATAAATATTTGCTTCCGCGCTGGAATTTTATAATTTTTCATCATATTTTATCCATAGTATAAGTCCAAAAGCATGTTTATGAACGTTTTAACAAAAATATCCATTTCAAAAATATGTAAAATCTGACTTTATTTTTGTAAAATATCATATAAATATTTGCTTCCGCGCCCAAATTTTATGATTTTTCTTCATATTTTAGCTAAAAGAAAACATTGCAACAAGAAAATTGCTATTTCAAGTGTGCTAGGTATTCTAGAATCCAGCCCATGTAGCTTACAATATACAACGTATTCATCAAAAATAGGTAAAATCTGTCTTTTTTTTTGTAAAAAATCAAATAATATTTGCTTCCGCGCCCGAATTTTATAATTTTTCATCATATTTTATTCACAGTATAGGTCCAAAAGCATGTTTATGAATGTTTTAACAAAAATATCCATTTCAAGAATAGGTAAAATCTAACTTTATTTTTGTTAAAAATCATATAAATATTTGCTTCCGCACCCGAATTTTATGATTTTTCATCATATTTTAGATAAAAGAAAACATTGCAACAAGAAAATTGCTATTTCAAGTGTGTTAGGTATTCTAGAATCCAGCCCATTTAGCTTACAATATACAACGTATTCATCAAAAATAGGTAAAATATGACTTTTTTTTTGTAAAAAATCATAAAAATATTTGCTTCCGCGCCCGAATTTCATAATTTTTCATCATATTTTATCCACAGTATAGGTCCAAAAGCATGTTTATGAATGTTTTAACAAAAATATCCATTTCAAGAATAGGTAAAATCTGACTTACTTTTTGAAAAAAATCATATAAATATTTGCTTCCGCGCCCGAATTTTATGATTTTTCATCATAATGTAGGTAAAAAAAAAATTGCAACAAGAAAATTGCTATTTCAAGTGTGGTAGGTATTCTAGAATCCAGCCAATGAAGCTTACAATATACAACGTATTCATCAAAAATAGGTAAAATCTAAGTATTCATCATATTTTATCCGCAGTAAAGTTCCAAAAGCATGTTTATGAATGTTTTAACAAAAATATCCATTTCAAGAAAATGAAAAATCTGACTTTATTTTTGTAAAAAATCATATATATATTTGCTTCCGTGCCCGAATTTTATGATTTTTCATCATATTTTAGCTAAAAGAAAACATTGCAACAAGAAAATTGCTATTTCATGTGTGTTAGGTATTCTAGAATCCAGCCCATGTAGCTTACAATATACAACGTATTCATCAAAAATAGCTAAAATCTGACTTTTTTTTGTAAAAAATCATATAAATATTTGCTTCCGCGCCCGAATTTTATAATTTTTCATCATATTTTATCCGCAATATAGGTCCGAAAGCATATTTATGAATGTTTTAACAAAAATATCCATTTCAAGAATAGGAAAAATCTGACATTATTTTTTGTAAAAAATCATATAAATATTTGCTTCCGCGCCCGAATTTTATGATTTTTTATCATATTTCAGCTAAAAGAAAATATTGCAACAAGAAAATTGCTATTTCAAGTGTGTTAGGTATTCTAGAATCCAGACCATGTAGCTTACAATATACAACGTATTCATCAAAAATAGTTAAAATCTGACTTTTTTTTTGTAAAAAATCATATAAATATTTGCTTCCGCGCCCGAATTTTATAATTTTTCATCATATTTTATCCGCAGCATAGGTCCAAAAGCATGTTTATGAATGTTTTAAGAAAAATATCCATTTCAAGAATAGGAAAAATCTGACTTTATTTTTGTAAAAAATCATATAAATATTTGCTTCCGCGCCAGAATTTTATGATTTTTCATCATATTTTAGCTAAAAGAAAACATTGCAACAAGAAAATTGCTATTTCAAGTGTGTTAGGTATTCTAGAATCCAGCCCATGTAGCTTACAATATACAACATATTCATCAAAAATAGGTAAAATCTGACTTTTTTTTTGTAAAAAATCATATAAATATTTCCTTCCGCGCCCGAATTTTATAATTTTTCATCATATTTTATCCACAGTATAGGTCCAAAAGCATGTTTATGAATGTTTTTAACTAAAATATTCATTTCAAGAATAGGTAAAATCTGACTTTATTTTTGTAAAAAATCATATAAATACTTGCTTCCGCGCCCGAATTTTATGATTTTTCATCATAAATTAGGTAAAAGAAAACATTGCAACAAAAAAATTGCTATTTCAAGTGTGTTAGGTATTATAGAATCCAGCCCATGTAGCTTACAATATACAACGTATTCATCAAAAATAGGTAAAATCTGACTTTTTTTTTGTAAAAAATCATATAAATATTTGCTTCCGCGCTCGAATTTAATCATTTTTCATCATATTTTATCCATAGTATAGATCAAAAAGCATGTTTATGAACGTTTTAACAAAAATATCCATTTCAAAAATATGTAAAATCTGACTTTATTTTTGTAAAAAATCATGTAAATATTTGCTTCCGCCACCGAATTTTATGATTTTTCATCATATTTTAGCTAAAAGAAAACATTGCAACAAGAAAATTGCTATTTCAAGTGTGTTAGGTATTCTAGAATCCAGCCAATGCAGCTTACAATATACAACGTATTCATCAAAAATAGGTAAAATGTGATTTTTTTTTTGTAAAAAATCATATAAATATTTGCTTCCGCTCTCAAATTTTATCATTTTTCATCATATTTTATCCATAGTATAGATCAAAAAGCATGGTTATGAACGTATTTCAAGAATATGTAAAAAATCATATAAATATTTGCTTCCGCGCCCGAATTTTATGATTTTTCATCATATTTTAGCTAAAAGAAAACATTGCAACAAGAAAATTGCTATTTCAAGTGTGTTAGGTATTCTAGAATCCAGTCCAGGTAGTTCACAATATACAACTTATTCATCAAAAATAGGTAAAATCTGACTTTTTTTTTGTAAAAAATCATATAAATATTTGTTCACGCGCCCGAATTTTATAAATTTTTCATCATATTTTATCCATAGTATAGGTCCAACAGCATGTTTATGAATGTTTTAACAAAAATATCCATTTCAAGAATAGGTAAAATCTGACTTTAATCTTGTAAAAAATCATATAAATACTTGCTTCCGCGCCCGAATTTTATGATTTTTTATCATAATTTAGGTAAAGAAAACATTGCAACAAGAAAATTGCTATTTCAAGTGTGTTAGGTATTCTAGAATCCAGCCCAGGTAGTTAACAATATACAACGTATTTATCAAAAATAGGTAAAATCTGACATTTTTTTTTGTAAAAAATCATATAAATATTTGCTTCCGCGCCCGAATTTTATAATTTTTAATCATATTTTATCCACAGTATAGGTCCAAAAACATGTTTATGAATGATTTAACAAAAATATCCATTTCAAGAATAGGTAAAATATGACTTTATTTTTGTAAAAAATCATATAAATATTTGCTTCCGCGCCCGAATTTTATGATTTTTCATCATATTTTAGCTAAAAGAAAACATTGCAACAAGAAAATTGCTATTTCAAGTGTGTTAGGTATTCTAGAATCAAGCCCAGGTAGTTTACAATATACATCGTATTCATCAAAAATAGGTAAAATCTGACTTTTTTTGTAAAAAAATCATATAAATATTTGTTTACGCGCCCGAATTTTATAATTTTTCATCATATTTTATCCATAGTATAGGTCCAAAAGCATGTTTATGAATGTTTTAACAAAAATATCCATTTCAAAAATAGGTAAAATCTGACTTTAATTTTGTAAAAAATCATATAAATATTTGCTTACTTTATTTTTGTAAAAAATTATATAAATATTTGCTTCCGCGCTCGAATTTTATAATTTTTCATCATATTTTATCCATAGTATAGGTCCAAAAGCATGTTTATGAACGTTTTAACAAAAATATCCATTTTAAAAATATGTAAAATCTGACTTTATTTTTGTAAAATATCATATAAAAATTTGCTTCCGCGCCCGAATTTTATGATTTTTCATCATATTTTAGCTAAAAGAAAACATTGCAGCAAGAAAATTGCTATTTCAAGTGTGTTAGGTATTCTAGAATCCAGCCCATGTAGCTTACAATATACAACGTATTCATCAAAAATAGGTAAAATCTGACTTTTTTTTTGTAAAAAATCATATAAATATTTGTTTGCGCGCCCGAATTTTGTAATTTTTCATCATATTTTATCCGCAGTATAGGTCCAAAAGCATGTTTATGAATGTTTTAACAAAAATATCCATTTCAAGAATAGGAAAAATCTGACTTTATTTTTGTAAAAAATCATATAAATATTTGCTTCCGCGCCAGAATTTTATGATTTTTCATCATATTTTAGCTAAAAGAAAACATAGCAACAAGAAAATTGCTATTTCAAGTGTGTTATGTATTCCACAATCTAGCCCATGTAGCTTAAAGTAGACAACGTATTCATCAAAAATAGGTAAAATCTGACTTTTTTTTGTAAAAAATCATTTAAATATTTGCTTCCGCGCCCGAATTTTATAATTTTTCATCATATTTTATCCACAGTATAGGTCCAAATGCATGTTTATGAATGTATTAACAAAAATATCCATTTCAAGAATATGTAAAATCTGACTTTAGTTTTGTAAAAAATCATATAAATATTTGCTTCCGCGCCCGAATTTTATGATTTTTCATCATATTTTAGCTAAAAGAAAACATTGCAACAAGAAAATTGCTATTTCAAGTGTGGTAGGTATTCTAGAATCCAGCCAATGAAGCTTACAATATACAACGTATTCATCAAAAATAGGTAAAATCTGACTTTATTTTTGTAAAAAATTATATAAATATTTGCTTCCGCGCTCGAATTTTATAATTTTTCATCATATATTATCCATAGTATAGGTCTAAAAGCATGTTTATGAACGTTTTAACAAAAATATCCATTTCAAAAATATGTAAAATCTGACTTTATTTTTGTAAAATATCATATAAATATTTGCTTCCGCGCCCGAATTTTATGATTTTTCATCATATTTTAGCTAAAAGAAAACATTGAACAAGAAAATTGCTATTTCAAGTGTGTTAGGTATTCTAGAATCCAGCCCATGTAGCTTACTCTGAGATAGCGCG
>JAQOWZ010000593.1:0-29510 GCA_035578165.1 Stenolophus ochropezus
ACGCGCTATCTCAGAGTTAAAGTCAGATTTTACCTATTTTTGATGAATACGTTGTATATTGTAAGCTTCATTGGCTGGATTCTAGAATACCTACCACACTTGAAATAGCAATTTTCTTGTTGCAATGTTTTCTTTTAGCTAAAATATGATGAAAAATCATAAAATTCGGGCTCGGAAGCAAATATTTATTTGATTTTTTACAAAAATAAAGTCAGATTTTACATATTTTTCTTTTAGCTAAAATATGATGAAAAATCATAAAATTCGGGCGCGGAAGCAAATATTTATATGATTTTTTACAAAAATAAAGTCAGATTTTACCTATTTTTGATGAATACGTTGTATATTGTAAGCTACATGGGCTGGATTCTAGAATACCTACCACACTTGAAATAGTAATTTTTTTGTTGCAATGTTTTCTTTTAGCTAAAATATGATGAAAAATCATAAAAATTCGGGCGGGAAAGCAAATATTTATATGTGTTTTACAAAAATAAAGTCAGATTTTTCCTATTCTTGAAATGGATATTTATGTTAAAACATTCATAAACATGCTTTTGAACCTATACTGCGGATAAAATATGATGAAAAATTATAAAATTCGGGCGCGCAAACAAATATTTATATGAATTTTTACAAAAAAAAAGTCAGACTTTTACCTATTTTTGATGAATACGTTGTATATTGTAAGCTACATGGGCTGGATTCTAGAATACCTAACACACTTGAAATAGCAATTTTCTTGTTGCAATGTTTTCTTTTAGCTAAAATATGATGAAAAATCATAAAATTCGGGCTCGGAAGCAAATATTTATATGATTTTTTACAAAAATAAAGTTAGATTTTACATATTTTTGAAATGGATATTTTTGTTAAAACGTTCATAAACATGATTTTGGACCTATACTATGGATAAATATGATGAAAAGTTATAAAATTCAAGCGCGGAAACAAATATTTATATAATTTTTTTACAAAAATAAAGTCAGATTTTACCTATTTTTGATGAATACTTTGTATATTGTAAGCTTCATTGGCTGGATTCTAGAATACCTACCACACTTGAAATAGCAATTTTCTTGTTGCAATGTTTTTTTTTAGCTAAAATATGATGAAAAATCATAAAATTCGGGCTCAGAAGCAAATATTTATATGATTTTTCACAAAAATAAAGTCAGATTTTACATATTTTTGAAATGGATATTTTTGTTAAAACGTTCATAAACATGATTTTGGACCTATACTATGGATAAAATATGATGCAAAATTATAAAATTCGAGCGCGGAAACAAATATTTATATAATTTTTTACAAAAATAAAGTCAGATTTTACCTATTTTTGATGAATACGTTGTATATTGTAAGCTTCATTGGCTGGATTCTAGAATACCTACTACACTTGAAATAGCAATTTTCTTGTTGCAATGTTTTCTTTTAGCTAAAATATGATGAAAAATCATAAAATTCGGGCGCGAAAGCAAATATTTATATGATTTTTTACAAAAATAAGGTCAGATTTTTCCTATCCTTGAAATGGATATTTATGATAAAACATTCATAAACATGCTTTTGGACCTATACTGCGAATAAAATATGATGAAAAATTATAAAATTCGGGCGCGAAAACAAATATTTATATGATTTTTACAAAAAAAAAGTCAGATTTTACCTATTTTTGATGAATACGTTGTATATTGTAAGCTACATGGGCTGGATTCTAGAATACCTAACACACTTGAAATAGCAATTTTCTTGTTGCAATGTTTTCTTTTAGCTAAAATGTGATGAAAAATCATAAAATTCGGGCGCGGAAGCAAATATTTATATAATTTTTTACAAAAATAAAGTCAGATTTTTCCTACTCTTGAAATGGATATTTTTGTTAAAACGTTCATAAACATGCTTTTGGACCTATACTGCGGACAAAATATGATGAAAAATTATAAAATTCGGGCGCGCAAACAAATTATATGATTTTTACAAAAATAAAGTCAGATTTTACCTATTTTTGAAATGGATATTTTTGTTAAAACGTTCATAAACATGATTTTGGACCTATACTATGGATAAAATATGATGAAAAATTATAAAATTCGAGCGCGGAAGAAATATTTATATAATTTTTTACAAAAATAAAGTCAGATTTTACCTATTTTTGATGAATACGTAGTATATTGTAAGCTTCATTGGCTGGATTCTAGAATACCTACCACATTTGAAATAGCAATTTTCTTGTTGCAATGTTTTCTTTAGCTAAAATATGATGAAAAATCATATAATTCGGGCGCGGAAGCAAATATTTATATAATTTTTTACAAAAATAAAGTCAGATTTTTCCTACTCTTGAAGTGGATATTTTTGTTAAAACATTTATAAACATGCTTTTGGACCTATATTGCGGATAAAATAAGATGAAAAATTATAAAATTCGGGCGCGCAAACAAATATTTATATGATTTTTTACAAAAAAAAAGTCAGATATTACCTATTTTTGATGAATACGTTGTATATTGTATGCTACATGGGCTGGATTCTAGAATACTTAATACACTTGAAATAGCAATTTTCTTGTTGCAATGTTTACTTTTAGCTAAAATATGGTGAAAAATCATAAAATTCGGGCTCGGAAGCAAATAATTATATGATTTTTTACAAAAATAAAGTCAGATTTTACATATTTTTGAAATGGATATTTTTGTTAAAACGTTCATAAACATGCTTTTGGACCTATACTGCGGATAAAATATGATGAAAAATTATAAAATTCGGGCGCGCAAACAAATATTTATATGATTTTTTACAAAAAAAAAAAGTCAGATTTTAACTATTTTTGATGAATACGTTGTATATTGTAAGCTACATGGGCTGGATTCTAGAATACCTACCACACTTGAAAAAGCAATTTTTTTGTTGCAATGTTTTCTTTTAGCTAAAATATGATGAAAAATCATAAAATTCGGGCGCGGAAGAAATATTTATATGATTTTTTACAAAAATAAAGTCAGATTTTTCCTATACTTAAAATGGATATTTATGTTAAAACATTCATAAACATGCTTTTAGATCTATACTGCGGATAAAATATGATAAAAAATTATAAAATTCGGGCGCGCAAACAAATATTTATATGATTTTTTACAAAAAAAAGTCAGATTTTACCTATTTTGATGAATACGTTGTATATTGTAAGCTACATGGGCTGGATTTTAGAATACCTAACACACTTGAAATTGCAATTTTCTTGTTGCAATGTGTTCTTTTAGCTAAAATATGATGAAAAATCATAAAATTCGGGCTCGGAAGCAAATATTTATATGATTTTTTACAAAAATAAAGTCAGATTTTACATATTTCTGAAATAGATATTTATGTTAAAACATTCATAAACATGCTTTTGGACCTATACTGCGGATAAAATATGATGAAAAATTATAAAATTCGGGCGCGCAAACAAATATTTATATGATTTTTTACAAAAAAAAAAGTCAGATTTTAACTATTTTTGATGAATACGTTGTATATTGTAAGCTACATGGGCTGGATTCTAGAATACCTACCACACTTGAAATAGCAATTTTTTTTGTTGCAATGTTTTCTTTTAGCTAAAATATGATGAAAAATCATAAAATTCGGGCGCGGAAGCAAATATTTATATGATTTTTTACAAAAATAAAGTCAGATTTTTCCTATTCTTAAAATGGGTATTTATGTTAAAACATTCATAAACATGCTTTTAGATCTATACTGCGGATAAAATATGATGAAAAATTATAAAATTCGGGCGCGCAAACAAATATTTATATGATTTTTTACAAAAAAAAAGACAGATTTTACCTATTTTTGATGAATACGTTGTATATTGTAAGCTACATGGGCTGGATTTTAGAATACCTAACACACTTGAAATTGCAATTTTCTTGTTGCAATGTTTTCTTTTAGCTAAAATATGATGAAAAATCATAAAATTCGGGCTCGGAAGCAAATATTTATATGATTTTTTACAAAAATAAAGTCAGATTTTACATATTTTTGAAATGGATATTTTTGCTAAAACGTTCATAAACATGATTTTGGACCTATACTATGGATAAAATATGATGAAAAATTATAAAATACGAGCGCGGAAACAAATATTTATATAATTTTTTACAAAAATAAACTCAGATTTTACCTATTTTTGATGTATTGTATTGTATTGTATGTATTTGAGGGTTTAAGCGTTTTGTCGCTTTTTGTCAGCGCGACCTAGAAGATCTATTGTGACATAGCCCTTACTTAGTTTTCCGGAAGTAGATCCAGATTTTTGATGAAGCCGATTATGGCTCCAGGAGTCAAGTTCTTGATCTCCTCTGCCGTAAGATACCTCTTACTTAGTTGATTGAGTCTCTGCCCAGTTACGGCTGGGCATTCACACAGTATGTGTTCCGACGATTCTTCGTCCTCTTCACAGAGTCGACAGGTTTCATTTTCAGCTATACCAATTTTGTGCAAATGGTACTTTAAAGGACAGTGGCCAGTGAGAATTCCTGTCATTATATTAAGGTCCTTTTTGCTGAGAGCTAGTAACTCTTTGGCGTTTGTCGAAGCTGGGGAAATGAATTTCCGAGCTTGATTGAGGCCTGGAATATTTTTCCAATATGAGGATATGGTAGATTCCTATCAGTTTTTGACCACCTTCTTATAGTGGCTTTATGGAAGACCACATGAAGGTTCCGGCCCGTGGTATGAAAGTTTAGCCCCTTTTTTTGCAAGGTCATCAGCTTTCTCGTTTTCTAGGATTCCCCTCGTGCCCTGGTACCCACCGTAGGGTGACTTGGTTTGCTTCGGATAGCAATTGGAGGGTCTCCCTGCAGTTCCAGACTAGCTTTGATTTACATGTGAAGGCATTCAATGCCTTTAAAGCTGCCTGGCTGTCTGACATTATATTTATTGATGCTCCTTTTACACCTTTATCTAGGTTTATGTGAGCACAGAGATTTATTGCATAAATCTCAGCCTGAAAAATTGTGGAGCAGGTGCCTATGGATTCCTTAATTCGGCAATCTGGGCCAAGCACACCTACTCCAGTTCCTCCTGTATCCAATTTTGAACCATCAGTGAACCAGGACAAAGAATCCCTTACAAGAGGTCTTTCTGTTGCCCATTCAAGGCGATTACCAATAACAACCTTATACTTCTGGTCAAAATTGTATTTTGTTGTCATCTTATCACAGATAGACAAGGCCAGTTTATCTGGTTGTACTTCCCTTAGAATTTCCAAGTGGCCTACGAAATCTCCGGGCATAAAGTGTTTCGTTCTGCAGAGAGTCAGTGCCTGTTGCATCGCCTATTTTTGATGAATACGTTGTATATTGTAAGCTTCATTGGCTGGATTCTAGAATACCTACCACACTTGAAATAGCAATTTTCTTGTTGCAATGTTTTCTTTTAGCTAATATATGATGAAAAATCATAAAATTCGGGCTCGGAAGCAAATATTTATATGATTTTTTACAAAAATAAAGTCAGATTTTACATATTTTTGAAATGGATATTTTTGCTAAAACGTTCATAAACATGATTTTGGACCTATACTATGGATAAAATATGATGAAAAATCATAAAATTCGGGCTCGGAAGCAAATATTTATATGATTTTTTACAAAAATAAAGTCAGATTTTTCCGACTCTTGAAATTTATATTTTTGTTAAAACATTTATAAACATGCTTTTGGACCTATATTGCGGATAAAATATGATGAAAAATTATAAAATTCGGGCGCGCAAACAAATATTTATATGATTTTTTACAAAATAAAAGTCAGATTTTACCTATTTTTGATGAATACGTTGTATATTGTAAGCTACATGGGCTGGATTCTAGAATACCTACCACACTTAAAATAGCAATTTTTTTGTTGCAATGTTTTCTTTTAGCTAAAATATGATGAAAAATCATAAAATTCGGGCTCGGAAGCAAATATTTATATGATTTTTTACAAAAATAAAGTCAGATTTTACATATTTTTGAAATGGATATTTATGTTAAAACATTCATAAACATGCTTTTGGACCTATACTGCGGATAAAATATGATGAAAAAATTATAAAATTCGGGCGCGCACACAAATATTTGTATGATTTTTTACAAACAAAAGTCAGATTTTACCTATTTTTGATGAATACGTTGTATATTGTAAGGTACATGGGCTGGATTTTAGAATACCTAACACACTCGAAATAGCAATTTTCTTGTTGCAATGTTTTCTTTTAGCTAAAATATGATGAAAAATCATAAAATTCGGGCTCGGAAGCAAATATTTATATGATTTTATACAAAAATAAAATCAGATTTTACATATTTTTGAAATGGATATTTTTGTTAAAACGTTCATAAACATGATTTTGGACCTATACTATGGATAAAATATGATGAAAAATTATAAAATTCGAGCGCGGAAACAAATATTTATATAATTTTTTACAAAAATAAAGTCAGATTTTACCTATTTTTGATGAATACGTTGTATATTTTAAGCTTCATTGGCTGGATTCTAAAATACCTACCACACTTGAAATAGCAATTTTTCTTGTTGTAATGTTTTCTTTTAGCTAAAATATTATGAAAATCATAAAATTTGGGCGCGGAAGCAAATATTTATATGATTTTTTACAAAAATAAATTCAGATTTTTCCTACTCTTGAAATGGATATTTTTGATAAACATTTATAAACATGCTTTTGGACCTATATTGCGGATAAAATATGATGAAAAATTATAAAATTCGGGCTCGGAAGCAAATATTATATGATTTTTACAAAAATAAAGTCAGATTTTACATATTTTTGAAATGGATATTTTTGTTAAAACGTTCATAAACATGATTTTGGACCTATACTATGGATAAAATGTGATGAAAAATTATATAATTCGAGCGCGGAAACAAATATTTATATAATTTTTTACAAAAATAAAGTCAGATTTTACCTATTTTTGATGAATACGTTGTATATTGTAAGCTTCATTGGCTGGATTCTAGAATACCTACCACACTTGAAATAGCAATTTTCTTGTTGCAATTTTTTCTTTTAGCTAAAATATGATGAAAAAATCATAAAATTCGGGCGCGGAAGCAAATATTTATATGATTTTTTACAAAAATAATGTCAGATTTTCCTACTCTTAAAATGGATATTTTTGTTAAAACATTTATAAACATGCTTTTGGACCTATAATGCGGATAAAATATGATGAAATATTATAAAATTCGGGCGCGCAAACAAATATTTATATGATTTTTTTACAAAAAAAATGTCAGATTTTACCTATTTTTGATGAATACGTTGTATATTGTAAGCTACATGGGCTGGATTCTAGAATACCTAACACACTTGAAATAGCAATTTTCTTGTTGCAATGTTTTCTTTTAGCTAAAATATGATGAAAAATCATAAAATTCGGGCTCGGAAGCAAATATTTATATGATTTTTTACAAAAATATAGTCAGATTTTTACATATTTTTGAATGGATATTTTTGTTAAAACATTCATAAACATGCTTTTGGACCTATACTGCGGATAAAATATGATGAAAAATTATAAAATTCGGGCGCGCAAACAAATACTTATATGATTTTTTACAAAAAAAAAGTCAGATTTTACCTATTTTTGATGAATACACGCGCTATCTCAGAGTACATGCGCTGGATTCTAGATTACCTAACACACTCGAAATAGAAATTTTCTTGTTGCAATGTTTTCTTTTAGCTAAAATATGATGAAAATTCATAATATTCGGGCTCGGAAGCAAATATTTATATGATTTTTTACAAAAATAAAGTCAGATTTTACATATTTTTGAAATGGATATTTTTGTTAAAACGTTCATAAACATGATTTTGGACCTATGCTATGGATAAAATATGATGAAAAATTATAAAATTCGAGCGCGGAAACAAATATTTATATAATTTTTTACAAAAATAAAGTCAGATTTTACCTGTTTTTGATGAATACGTTGTATATTGTAAGCTTCATTGGCTGGATTCTAGAATACCTACCACACTTGAAATAGCAATTTTCTTGTTGCAATGTTTTCTTTTAGCTAAAATATGATGAAAAATCATAAAATTCGGGCGCGGAAGCAAAAATTTATATGATTTTTTACCAAAATAAAGTCAGATTTTTCCTATTCTTGAAACGGATATTTTTGTTAAAACATTTATAAACATGCTTTTGGACCTATACTGCGGATAAAATATGATGAAAAATTATAAAATTCGGGCGCGCAAACAAATATTTATATGATTTTTTACAAAAAAAAAGTCAGATTTTAACTATTTTTGATGAATACATTGTATATTGTAAGCTACATGGGCTGGATTGTAGAATACCTACCACACTTGAAATAGCAATTTTTTTGTTGCAATGTTTTCTTTTAGCTAAAATATGATTAAAAATCATAAAATTCGGGCGCGGAAGCAAATATTTATATGATTTTTTACAAAAATATAGTCAGATTTTTCCTATTCTTGAAATGGATATTTATGTTAAAACATTCATAAACATGCTTTTGGACATATACTGCGGATAAAATATGATGAAAAATTATAAAAGTCGGGCGCGCAAACAAATATTTATATGATTTTTTACAAAAAAAAGTCAGATTTTACCTATTTTTGATGAATACGTTGTATATTGTAAGCTACATGGGCTGGATTCTAGAATACCTACCACAATTGAAATAGCAATTTTTTTGTTGCAATGTTTTCTTTTAGCTAAAATATGATGAAAAATCATTAAATTCGGGCGCGGAAGCAAATATTTATATGATTTTTTACAAAAATAAAGTCAGTTTTTTCCTATTCTTGAAATGGATATTTATGTTAAAACATTCACAAACATGCTTTTGGACCTATACTGCGGATAAAATATGATGAAAAATTATAAAATTCGGGCGCGCAAACAAATATTTATATGATTTTTTACAAAAAAAACGTCAGATTTTACCTATTTTTGATGAATACGTTGTATATTGTAAGCTACATGGGCTGGATTCTAGAATACCTAACACACTTGAAATAACAATTTTCTGGTTGCAATGTTTTCTTTTAGCTAAAATATGATGAAAAATCATAAAATTCGGGCTCGGAAGCAAATATTTATATGACTTTTTACAAAAATAAAGTCAGATTTTACATATTTTTGAAATGGATATTTTTGTTAAAACGTTCATAAACATGAATTTGGACCTATACTATGGATAAAATATGATGAAAATTTATAAAATTCCAGCGCGGAAACAAATATTTATATAATTTTTTACAAAAATAAAGTCAGATTTTACCTATTTTTGATGAATACGTTGTATATTGTAATCTTAATTGGCTGGATTCTAGAATACCTACCACACTTGAAATAGCATTTTTTTTGTTGCAATGTTTTCTTTTAGCTAAAATATGATAAAAAATCATAAAATTCGGGCGCGGAAGCAAATATTTATATGATTTTTTACAAAAATAAAGTCAGATTTTTCCTACTCTTAAAATGGATAGTTTTGTTAAAACATTTATAAACATGCTTTTGGACCTATACTGCGGATAAAATATGATGAAAAATTATAAAATTCGGGCGCGCAAACAAATATTTATATGATTTTTTACAAAAAAAAAAGTCAGATTTTACCTATTTTTGATGAATACGTTGTATATTGTAAGCTACATGGGCTGGATTCTAGAATACCTAACACACTTGAAATAACAATTTTCTGGTTGCAATGTTTTCTTTTAGCTAAAATATGATAAAAAATCATAAAATTCGGGCTCGGAAGCAAATATTTATATGATTTTTTACAAAAATAAAGTCAGATTTTACATATTTTTGAAATGGATATTTTTGTTAAAACGTTCATAAACATGAATTTGGACCTATACTATGGATAAAATATGATGAAAATTTATAAAATTCCAGCGCGGAAACAAATATTTATATAATTTTTTACAAAAATAAAGTCAGTTTTTACCTATTTTTGATGAATACGTTGTATATTGTAAGCTTCATTGGCTGGATTCTAGAATAACTACCACACTTGAAATAGCAATTTTCTTGTTTGCAATGTTTTCTTTTAGCTAAAATATGATGAAAAATCATAAAATTCGGGCGCGGAAGCAAATATTTATGATTTTTTACAAAAATAAAGTCAGATTTTTTCTATTCTTGAAATGGATATTTATGTTAAAACATTCATAAACATGCTTTTGGACCTATACTGCGGATAAAATATGATGAAAAATTGTAAAATTCGGGCGCGCAAACAAATATTTATATGATTTTTTACAAAAAAAAAGTCAGATTTGATTTTACCTATTTTTGATGAATACGTTGTATATTGTAAGCTACATGGGCTGGATTCTAGAATACCTAACACACTTGAAATAGCAATTTTCTTGTTGCAATGTTTTCTTTTAGCTAAAATATGATGAAAAAATCATAAAATTCGGGCTCGGAAGCAAATATTTATATGATTTTTTACAAAAATAAAGTCAGATTTTACATATTTTTGAAATAGATATTTTTGTTAAAACGTTCATAAACATGATTTTGGACCTGTACTATGGATAAAATATGATAAAAAATTATAAAATTCGAGCGCGGAAACAAATATTTATATAATTTTTTACAAAAATAAAGTCAGATTTTACCTATTTTTGATGAACACGTTGTATATTGTAAGCTTCATTGGCTGGATTCTAGAATACCTACCACACTTGAAATAGCAATTTTCTTGTTGCAATGTTTTCTTTTAGCTAAAATATGATGAAAAATCATCAAATTCGGGCGCGGAAGCAAATATTTATATGATGTTTTACAAAAATAAAGTGAGATTTTTCCTATTCTTGAAATGGATATTTATGTTAAAACATTCATAAACATGCTTTTGGACCTATACTGCGGATAAAATATGATGAAAAATTATAAAATTCGGGCGCGCAAACAAATATTTATATGATTTTTTACAAAAAAAAAGTCAGATTTTACCTATTTTTGATGAATACGTTGTATATTGTAAGCTTCATTGGCTAGATTCTAGAATACCTACCACACTTGAAATAGCAATTTTCTTGTTGCAATGTTTTCTTTTAGCTAAAATATGATGAAAAATCATAAAATTCGGGCGCGGAAGCAAATATTTATATGATTTTTTACAAAAATAAAGTCAGATTTTTCCTACTCTTGAAATGGATATTTTTGTTAAAACATTTATAAACATGCTTTTGGACCTATATTGCGGATAAAATATGATGAAAAATTATAAAATTCGGGCGCGGAAGCAAATATTTATATGATTTTTTACAAAAATAAAGTCAGATTTTTCCTACTCTTGAAATGGATATTTTTGTTAAAACATTTATAAACATGCTTTTGGACCTATATTGCGGATAAAATATGATGAAAAATTATAAAATTCGGGCGAGAAAACAAATATTTATATGATTCTTTACAAAAAAAAAAGTCAGATTTTACCTATTTTTGATGAATACGTTGTATATTGTAAGCTACATGGGCTGGTTCTAGAATACCTAACACACTTGAAATAGCAATTTTCTTGTTGCAATGATTTCTTTTAGCTAAAATATGATGAAAAATCATAAAATTCGGGCTCGGAAGCAAATATTTATATGATTTTTTACAAAAATAAAGTCAAATTTTACATATTTTTGAAATGGCTATTTTTGTTAAAACGTTCATAAACATGATTTTGGACCTATACTATGGATAAAATATGATAAAAAATTATAAAATTCGAGCGCGGAAACAAATATTTATATAATTTTTTACAAAAATAAAGTCAGATTTTACCTATTTTTGATGAATACGTTGTATATTGTAAGCTACATGGGCTGGATTCTAGAATACCTACCACACTTGAAATAGCAATTTTCTTATTGCAATGTTTTCTTTTAGCTAAAATATAATGAAAAATCATAAAATTCGGGCGCGGAAGCAAATATTTATATGATTTTTTACAAAAATAAAGTCAGATTTTTCCTACTCTTGAAATGAATATTTTTGTTAAAACATTTATAAACATGCTTTTGGACCTATATTGCGGATAAAATATGATGAAAAATTATAAAATTCGGGCGCGCAAACAAATATTTATATGATTTTTTACAAAAAAAAGTCAGATTTTACCTATTTTTGATGAATACGTTGTATATTGTAAGCTACATGGGCTGGATTCTAGAATACCTAACACACTTGAAATAGCAATTTTCTTGTTGCAATGTTTTCTTTTAGCTAAAATATGATGAAAAATCATAAAATTCGGGCGCGGAAGCAAATATGTATATGATTTTTTACAAAAATAAAGTCAGATTTTACATATTTTTGATATTTTTGTTAAAACGTTAATAAACATGCTTTTGGACCTATATTGCGGATAAAATATGATGAAAAATTATAAAATTCGGGCGCGCAAACAAATATTTATATGATTTTTTACAAAAAAAAATTCAGATTTTACCTATTTTTGATGAATACGTTGTATATTGTAAGCTACATGGACTGGTTCTAGAATACCTAACACACTTGAAATAGCAATTTTCTTGTTGCAATGTTTTCTTTTAGCTAACGCGCTATCTCAGAGTACAAAATTCGGGCTCGGAAGCAAATATTTATAAGATTTTTTACAAAAATAAAGTCAGATTTTACATATTTTTGAAATGGATATTTTTGTTAAAACGTTCATAAACATGCTTTTGGACCTATACTGCGGATAAAATATGATAATAAATTATAAAATTCGGGCGCGCAAACAAATATTTATATGATTTTTTACAAAAAAAAAGTCAGATTTTAACTATTTTTGATGAATACGTTGTATATTGTAAGCTACATGGGCTGGTTCTAGAATACCTAACACACTTGAAATAGCAATTTTCTTGTTGCAATGATTTCTTTTAGCTAAAATATGATGAAAAATCATAAAATTCGGGCTCGGAAGCAAATATTTATATGATTTTTTACAAAAATAAAGTCAAATTTTACATATTTTTGAAATGGCTATTTTTGTTAAAACGTTCATAAACATGATTTTGGACCTATACTATGGATAAAATATGATGAAAAATTATAAAATTCGAGCGCGGAAACAAATATTTATATAATTTTTTACAAAAATAAAGTCAGATTTTACCTATTTTTGATGAATACGTTGTATATTGTAAGCTACATGGGCTGGATTCTAGAATACCTACCACACTTGAAATAGCAATTTTCTTATTGCAATGTTTTCTTTTAGCTAAAATATAATGAAAAATCATAAAATTCGGGCGCGGAAGCAAATATTTATATGATTTTTTACAAAAATAAAGTCAGATTTTTCCTACTCTTGAAATGAATATTTTTGTTAAAACATTTATAAACATGCTTTTGGACCTATATTGCGGATAAAATATGATGAAAAATTATAAAATTCGGGCGCGCAAACAAATATTTATATGATTTTTTACAAAAAAAAGTCAGATTTTACCTATTTTTGATGAATACGTTGTATATTGTAAGCTACATGGGCTGGATTCTAGAATACCTAACACACTTGAAATAGCAATTTTCTTGTTGCAATGTTTTCTTTTAGCTAAAATATGATGAAAAATCATAAAATTCGGGCGCGGAAGCAAATATGTATATGATTTTTTACAAAAATAAAGTCAGATTTTACATATTTTTGATATTTTTGTTAAAACGTTAATAAACATGCTTTTGGACCTATATTGCGGATAAAATATGATGAAAAATTATAAAATTCGGGCGCGCAAACAAATATTTATATGATTTTTTACAAAAAAAAATTCAGATTTTACCTATTTTTGATGAATACGTTGTATATTGTAAGCTACATGGACTGGTTCTAGAATACCTAACACACTTGAAATAGCAATTTTCTTGTTGCAATGTTTTCTTTTAGCTAAAATATGATGAAAAATCACAAAATTCGGGCTCGGAAGCAAATATTTATAAGATTTTTTACAAAAATAAAGTCAGATTTTACATATTTTTGAAATGGATATTTTTGCTAAAACGTTCATAAACATGCTTTTGGACCTATACTGCGGATAAAATATGATAATAAATTATAAAATTCGGGCGCGCAAACAAATATTTATATGATTTTTTACAAAAAAAAAGTCAGATTTTAACTATTTTTGATGAATACGTTGTATATTGTAAGCTACATGGGCTGGATTCTAGAATACCTACCACACTTGAAGTAGCAATTTTTTGTTGCAATGTTTTCTTTTAGCTAAAATATGATGAAAAATCATAAAATTCGGGCGCGAAAGCAAATATTTATATGATTTTTTACAAAAATAAAGTCAGATTTTTCCTATTCTTGAAATGGATATTTATGTTAAAACATTCATAAACATGCTTTTGGACCTATACTGCGGATAAAATATGATGAAAAATTATAAAATTCGGGCGCGCAAACAAATATTTATATGATTTTTTACACAAAAAAAGTCAGATTTTACCTATTTTTGATGAATACGTTGTATATTGTAAGCTACATGGGCTGGATTCTAGAATAACTACCACACTTGAAATAGCAATTTTTTTGTTGCATTGTTTTCTTTTAGCTAAAATATGATGAAAAATCATAAAATTCGGGCGCGGAAGCAAATATTTATATGATTTTTTACAAAAATAAAGTCAGATTTTACATATTTTTGAAATGGATATTTTTGTTAAAACGTTCATAAACATGTTTTTGGACCTATACTATGGATAAAATATGATGAAAAATTATAAAATTTGAGCGCGGAAACAAATATTTATATAATTTTTTACAAAAATAAAGTCAGATTTTACCTATTTTTGATGAATACATTGTATATTGTAAGCTTCATTTGCTGGATTCTAGAATACCTACCACGCTTGAAATAGCAATTTTCTTGTTGCAATGTTTTCTTTTAGCTAAAATATGATGAAAAATCATAAAATTCGGGCGCGGAAGCAAATATTTATATGATTTTTTACAAAAATAAAGTCAGATTTTTCCTACTCTTGAAATGGATATTTTTGTTAAAACATTTATAAACATGCTTTTGGACCTATATTGCGGATAAAATATGATGAAAAATTATAAAATTCGGGCGCGCAAACAAATACTTATATGATTTTTTACAAAAAAAAAGTCAGATTTTACCTATTTTTTATTAATACGTTGTATATTGTAAGCTACATGGGCTGGATTCTAGAATACCTAACAAACTTGAAATAGCAATTTTCTTGTTGCAATGTTTTCTTTTAGCTAAAATATGACGAAAAATCATAAAATTCGGGCTCGGAAGCAAATATTTATATGATTTTTTACAAAAATAAAGTCAGATTTTACATATTTTTGAAATGGATATTTTTGTTAAAACGTTCATAAACATGCTCTTGGACCTATACTGCGGATAAAATATGATGAAAAATTATAAAATTCGGGCGCGCAAACAAATATTTATATGATTTTTTACAAAAAAATAGTCAGATTTTAACTATTTTTGATTAATACGTTGTATATTGTAAGCTACATGGGCTGGATTCTAGAATACCTACCACACTTGAAATAGCAATTTTTTTGTTGCAATGTTTACTTTCAGCTAATATATGATGAAAAATCATAAAATTCGGGCGCGGAAGCAAATATTTATATGATTTTTTACAAAAAAAAAGTCAGATTTTACCTATTTTTGATGAATACGTTGTATATTGTAAGCTACATGGGTTGGATTCTAGAATACCTAACACACTTGAAATAGCAATTTTTTGTTGCAATGTTTTCTTTTAGCTACAATATGATGAAAAATCATAAAATTCGGGCGCAGAAGCAAATATTTATATGATTTTTTACAAAAATAAAGTCAGATTTTTCCTATTCTTGAAATGGATATTTATGTTAAAACATTCATAAACATGCTTTTGGACCTATACTGCGGATAAAATATGATGAAAAATTATAAAATTCGGGCGCGCAAACAAATATTTATATGATTTTTTACAAAAAAAAAGTCAGATTTTACTTATTTTTGATGAATACGTTGTATATTGTAAGCTACATAGGCTGGATTCTAGAATACCTACCACACTTGAAATAGCAATTTTCTTGTTGCAATGTTTTCTTTTAGCTAAAATATGATGAAAAATCATAAAATTCGGGCGCGGAAGCAAATATTTATATGATTTTTTACAAAAATAAAGTCAGATTTTTACATAGTTTTGAAATGGATATTTTTGTTAAAACGTTCATAAACATGATTTTGGACCTATACTATGGATATAATATGATGAAAAATTATAAAAATCGAGCGCGGAAACAAATATTTATATGATTTTTTACAGAAAAAAGTCACATTTTAACTATTTTTGATGAATACGTTGTATATTGTAAGCTACATGGGCTGGATTCTAGAATACCTACCACACTTGAAATAGCAATTTTTTTATTGCAATGTTTTCTTTTAGCTAAAATATGATGAAAAATCATAAAATTCGGGCGCGGAAGCAAATATTTATATGATTTTTTACAAAAATAAAGTCAGATTTTACATATTTTTGAAATGGATATTTTTGTTTAAAACGTTCATAAACATGATTTTGGACCTATACTATGGATAAAATATGATGAAAAATTATAAAAATCGAGCGCGGAAACAAATATTTATATAATTTTTTACAAAAATAAAGTCAGATTTTAACTATTTTTGATGAATACGTTGTATATTGTAAGCTACATGGGCTGGATTCTAGAATACCTACCACACTTGAAATAGCAATTTTTTTTGTTGCAATGTTTTCTTTTAGCTAAATTATGATGAAAAATCATAAAATTCGGGCGCGGAAGCAAATATTTATATGATTTTTTACAAAAATAAAGTCAAATTTTTCCTATTCTTGAAATGGATATTTATGTTAAAACATTCATAAACATGCTTTTGGACCTATACTGCGGATAAAATATGATAAAAAATTATAAAATTCGGGCGCGGAAGCAAATATTTATATGATTTTTTACAAAAAAAAAAGTCAGATTTTACCTATTTTTGATGAATACGTTGTATATTGTAAGCTACATGGGCTGGATCCTAGAATACCTAACACACTTGAAATAGCAATTTTCTTGTAGCAATGTTTTCTTTAGAGCTAAAATATGATGAAAAATCATAAAATTCGGGCTCGGAAGCAAATATTTATATGATTTTTTACAAAAATAAAGTCAGATTTTACATATTTTTGAAATGGATATTTTGTTAAAATGTTCATAAACATGATTTTGGACCTATACTATGGATAAAATATGATGAAAAATTATAAAAATCGAGCGCGGAAACAAATATTTATATAATTTTTTACAAAAATAAAGTCAGATTTTACCTATTTTTGATGAATACGTTGTATATTGTAAGCTTCATTGGCTGGATTCTAGAATACCTACCACACTTGAAATAGCGATTTTCTTGTTGCAATGTTTTCTTTTAGCTAAAATATGATGATAAATAATAAAATTCGGGCGTTTAAGCAAATATTTATATGATTTTTTACAAAAAAAATGTCAGATTTTACCTATTTTTGATGAATACGTTGTATATTGTAAGCTACATGGGCTGGATTCTAGAATACCTAACACACTTAGAAATAGCAATTTTCTTGTAGCAATGTTTTCTTTAGAGCTAAAATATGATGAAAAATCATAAAATTCGGGCTCGGAAACAAATATTTATATGATTTTTTACAAAAATAAAGTCAGATTTTACATATTTTTGAAATGGATATTTTTGTTAAAACGTTCATAAACATGATTTTGGACCTATACTATGGATAAAATATGATGAAAAATTATAAAAATCGAGCGCGGAAACAAATATTTATATAATTTTTTACAAAAATAAAGTCAGATTTTACCTATTTTTGATGAATACGTTGTATATTCTAAGCTTCATTGGCTGGATTCTAGAATACCTACCACACTTGAAATAGCAATTTTCTTGTTGCAATGTTTTCTTTTAGCTAAAATATGATGAAAAATAATAAAATTCGGGCGCGGAAGCAAATATTTATATGATTTTTTACAAAAAAAAAAGTCAGATTTTTCCTACTCTTGAAATGGATATTTTTGTTAAAACATTTATAAACATGCTTTTGGACCTATATTGCGGATAAAATATGATGAAAAATTATAAAATTCGGGCGCGCAACAAATATTTATATGATTTTTTACAAAAAAAAAGTCAGATTTTACCTATTATTGATGAATACGTTGTATATTGTAAGCTACAAAGCTACATGGGCTGGATTCTGGAATACCTAACACACTTAAAATAACAATTTTCTTGTTGCAATGTTTCCTTTTAGCTAAAATATGATGAAAAATCATAAAATTCGGGCTCGGAAGCAAATATTTATATGATTTTTTACAAAAATAAAGTCAGATTTTACATATTTTTGAAATGGATATTTTTGTTAAAACGTTCATAAACATGATTTTGGACCTATATTGCGGATAAAATATGATGAAAAATTATAAAATTCGGGCGCGCAAACAAATATTTATATGATTTTTTACAAAAAAAAAAGTCAGATTTTACCTATTTTTGATGAATACGTTGTATATTGTAAGCTACAAGGCTGGATTCTAGAATACCTAACACACTTGAAATAGCAATTTTCTTGTTGCAATGTTTTCTTTTAGCTAAAATATGATGAAAAATCATAAAATTCGGGCTCGGAAGCAAATATTTATATGATTTTTTACAAAAAAAAAGTCAGATTTTACATATTTTTGAAATGGATATTTTTGTTAAAACGTTCATAAACATGCTTTTGGACCTATACTGCGGATAAAATATGGTGAAAAATTATAATATTCGGGCGCGCAAACAAATATTTCTATGATTTTTTACAAAAAAAAAGTCAGATTTTAACTATTTTTGATGAATACGTTGTATATTGTAAGCTACATGGGCTGGATTCTAGAATACCTACCACACTTGAAATAGCAATTTTTTTGTTGCAATGTTTTCTTTTAGCTAAAATATGATGAAAAATCATAAAATTCGGGCGCGGAAGCAAATATTTATATGATTTTTTACAAAAATAAAGTCAGATTTTTCCTATTCTTGAAATGGATATTTATGTTAAAACATTCAAAAACATGCTTTTGGACCTATACTGCGGATAAAATATGATGAAAAATTATAAAATTCGGGCGCGCAAACAAATATTTATATGATTTTTTACAAAAAAAAAGTCAGATTTTACCTATTTTTGATGAATACGTTGTATATTGTAAGCTTCATTGGCTGGATTCTAGAATACCTACCACACTTGAAATAGCAATTTTCTTGTTGCAATGTTTTCTTTTAGCTAAAATATGATGAAAAATAATAAAATTCGGGCGCGGAAGCAAATATTTATATGATTTTTTACAAAAAAAATTCAGATTTTTCCTACTCTTGAAATGGATATTTTTGTTAAAACATTTATAAACATGCTTTTGGACCTATATTGCGGATAAAATATGATGAAAAATTATAAAATTCGGGCGCGCAAACAAATATTTATATGATTTTTTACAAAAAAAAGTCAGATTTTACCTATTTTTGATGAATACGTTGTATATTGTAAGCTACATGGGCTGGATTCTAGAATACCTAACACACTTAAAATAACAATTTTCTTGTTGCAATGTTTTCTTTTAGCTAAAATATGATGAAAACTCATAAAATTCGGGCTCGGAAGCAAATATTTATATGATTTTTTACAAAAATAAAGTCAGATTTTACATATTTTTGAAATGGATATTTTTGTTAAAACGTTCATAAACATGCTTTTGGACCTATACCGCGGATAAAATATGAAGAAAAATAATAAAATTCGGGCGCGCAAACAAATATTCATATGATTTTTTACAAAAAAAAAGTCAGATTTTAACTATTTTTGATGAATACGTTGTATATTGTAAGCTACATGGGCTAGATTCCAGAATACCTACCACACTTGAAATAGCAATTTTTTTGTTGCAATGTTTTCTTTTAGCTAAAATATGATGAAAAATCATAAAATTCGGGCGCGTAAGCAAATATTTATATGATTTTTTACAAGAATAAAGTCAGATTTTTCCTATTCTTGAAATGGATATTTATGTTAAAACATTCATAAACATGCTTTTGGACCTATACTGCGGATAAAATATGATAAAAAATTATAAAATTCGGGCGCGCAAACAAATATATATATGATTTTTTACAAAAAAAGTCAGATTTTACCTATTTTTGATGAATACGTTGTATATTGTAAGCTACATGGGCTGGATTCCAGAATACCTACCACACTTGAAATAGCAATTTTCTTGTAGCAATGTTTTCTTTAGAGCTAAAATATGATGAAAAATCATAAAATTTGGGCTCGGAAGCAAATATTTATATGATTTTTTACAAAAATAATGTCAGATTTTACATATTTTTGAAATGGATATTTTTGTTTAAAACGTTCATAAACATGATTTTGGACCTATACTATGGATAATATCATGAAAAATTATAAAATTCGAGCGCGGAAACAAATATTTATATAATTTTTTACAAAAATAAAGTCAGATTTTACCTATTTTTGATGAATACGTTGTATATTGTAAGCTTCATTGGCTGGATTCTAGAATACCTACAACACTTGAAATAGCAATATTCTTGTTGCAATGTTTTCTTTTAGCTAAAATATGATGAAAAATCATAAAATTCGGGCTCGGAGGCAAATATTTATTTGATTTTTTACAAAAATAAAGTCAGATTTTACATATTTTTGAAATGGATATTTTTGTTAAAACGTTCATAAACATGCTTTTGGACCTATACTGCGGATAAAATATGATGAAAAATTATAAAATTCGGGCGCGCAAACAAATATTTATATGATTTTTTACAAAAAAAAAGTCAGATTTTAACTATTTTTGATGAATACGTTGTATATTGTAAGCTACATGGGCTGGATTCTAGAATACCTACCACACTTGAAATAGCAATTTTTTTGTTGCAATGTTTTCTTTTAGCTAAATTATGATGAAAAATCATAAAATTCGGGCGCGGAAGCAAATATTTATATGATTTTTTACAAAAATAACTTCAGATTTTTCCTATTCTTGAAATGGATATTTATGTTAAAACATTCATAAACATGCTTTTGGACCTATACTGCGGATAAAATATGATGAAAACTTATAAAATTCGAGCGCGCAAACAAATATTTATATGATTTTTTACAAAAAAAAAAGTCAGATTTTACCTATTTTTGATGAATACGTTGTATATTGTAAGCTACATGGGCTGGAGTCTAGAATACCTAACACACTTGAAATAGCAATTTTCTTGTTGCAATGTTTTCTTTTAGCTAAAATATGATAAAAAATCATAAAATTCGGGCTCGAAAGCAAATATTTATATGATTTTTTACAAAAATAAAGTCAGCTTTTACATATTTTTGAAATGGATATTTTTGTTAAAACGTTCATAACCATGATTTTGGACCTATACTATGGATAAAATATGATGAAAAATTATAAAATTCGAGCGCGGAAACAAATATTTATATAATTTTTTACAAAAATAAAGTCAGATTTTACCTATTTTTGATGAATACGTTGTATATTGTAAGCTACATGGGCTGGATTCTAGAATACCTAACACACTTGAAATAGCAATTTTCTTGTTGCAATGTTTTCTTTTAGCTAAAATATGATGAAAATCATAAAATTCGGGCTCGGAAGCAAATATTTATATGATTTTTTACAAAAATAAAGTCAGATTTTATATATTTTTTAAATGGATAGTTTTGTTAAAACGTTCATAAATATACTTTTGGACCTATACAGCGGATAAAATATGATGAAAAATTATAAAATTCGGGCGCGCAAACTAATATTTATATGATTTTTTACAAAAATAAAGTCAGATTTTACATATTTTTGGAATGGATATTTTTGATAAAACGTTCATAAACATGCTTTTGGACCTATACTATGGATAAAATATGATGAAAAATTATAAAATTCCAGCGCGGAAACAAATATTTATATAATTTTTTACAAAAATTAAGTCAGATTTTACCTATTTTTGATGAATACGTTGTATATTGTTAGCTACATGGGCTGGATTCTAGAATACCTACCACACTTGAAATAGCAATTTTTTTGTTGCAATGTTTTCTTTTAGCTAAAATATGATGAAAAATTATAAAATTCGGGCGCGGAAGCAAATATTTATATGATTTTTTACAAAAATAAAGTCAGATTTTTCCTATTCTTGAAATGGATATTTATGTTAAAACATTCATAAACATGCTTTTGGACCTATACTGCGGATAAAATATGATGAAAAATTATAAAATTCGGGCGCGCAAACAAATATTTATATGATTTTTTACAAAAAAAAGTCAGATTTTACCTATTTTTGATGAATACGTTGTATATTGTAAGCTACATGGGCTGGATTCTAGAATACCTAACACACTTGAAATAGCAATTTTCTTGTTGCAATGTTTTCTTTTAGGTAAAATATGATGAAAAATCATAAAATTCGGGCTCGGAAGCAAATATTTATATGATTTTTTACAAAAATAAAGTCAGATTTTAAAATTTTTTTGAAATGGTTATTTTTGTTAAAACGTTCTTAAACATGATTTTGGACCTATACTATGGATAAAATATGATGAAAAATTATAAAATTCCAGCGCGGAAACAAATATTTATATAATTTTTTACAAAAATAAAGTCAGATTTTACCTATTTTGATGAATACGTTGTATATTGTAAGCTTCATTGGCTGGATTCTAGAATACCTACCACACTTGAAATAGCAATTTTCTTGTTGCAATGTTTTCTTTTAGCTAAAATATGATGAAAAATCATAAAATTCGGGCTCGGAAGCAAATATTTATATGATTTTTTACAAAAATAAAGTCAGATTTTAAAATTTTTTTGAAATGGTTATTTTTGTTAAAACGTTCATAAACATGATTTTGGACCTATACTATGGATAAAATATGATGAAAAATTATAAAATTCCAGCGCGGAAACAAATATTTATATAATTTTTTACAAAAATAAAGTCAGATTTTACCTATTTTGATGAATACGTTGTATATTGTAAGCTTCATTGGCTGGATTCTAGAATACCTACCACACTTGAAATAGCAATTTTCTTGTTGCAATGTTTTCTTTTAGCTAAAATATGATGAAAAATCATAAAATTCGGGCTCGGAAGCAAATATTTATATGATTTTTTACAAAAATAAAGTCAGATTTTAAAATTTTTTTGAAATGGTTATTTTTGTTAAAACGTTCATAAACATGATTTTGGACCTATACTATGGATAAAATATGATGAAAAATTATAAAATTCCAGCGCGGAAACAAATATTTATATAATTTTTTACAAAAATAAAGTCAGATTTTACCTATTTTGATGAATACGTTGTATATTGTAAGCTTCATTGGCTGGATTCTAGAATACCTACCACACTTGAAATAGCAATTTTCTTGTTGCAATGTTTTCTTTTAGCTAAAATATGATGAAAAATCATAAAATTCGGGCGCGGAAGCAAATATTTATATGATTTTTTACAAAAATAAAGTCAGATTTTTCCTACTCTTGAAATGGATATTTTTGTTAAAACATTTATAAACATGCTTTTGGACCTATATTGCGGATAAAATATGATGAAAAATTATAAAATTTGGGCGCGCAAACAAATATTTATATGATTTTTTTTAAAAAAAAGTCAGATTTTACCTATTTTTGATGAATACGTTGTATATTGTAAGCTACATGGGCTGGATTCTAGAATACCTAACACAATTGAAATAGCAATTTTCTTGTTGCAATGTTTTCTTTTAGCTAAAATATGATAAAAAATCATAAAATTCGGGCTCGAAAGCAAATATTTATATGATTTTTTACAAAAATAAAGTCAGATTTTACATATTTTTGAAATGGATATTTTTGTTAAAACGTTCATAAACATGCTTTTGGACCTATACTGCGAATAAAATTCGATTTTACCTATTTTTGATGAATACGTTGTATATTGTAAACTTCATTGGCTGGATTCTAGAATACCTACCACACTTGAAATAGCAATTTTCTTGTTGCAATGTTTTTTTTTAGCTAAAATATGATGCAAAATCATAAAATTCGGGCGCGGAAGCAAATATTTATATGATTTTTTACAAAAATAAAGTCAGATTTTTCCTACTCTTGAAATGGATATTTTTGTTAAAACATTTATAAACATGCTTTTGGACCTATATTGCGGATAAAATATGATGAAAAATTATAAAATTCGGGCGCGCAAACAAATATTTATATGATTTTTTTTAAAAAAAAGTCAGATTTTTCCTATTTTTGATGAATACGTTGTATATTGTAAGCTACATGGGCTGGATTCTAGAATACCTAACACACTTGAAATAGCAATTTTCTTGTTGCAATGTTTTCTTTTAGCTAAAATATGATGCAAAATCATAAAATTCGGGCGCGGAAGCAAATATTTATATGATTTTTTACAAAAATAAAGTTAGATTTTTCCTATTCTTGAAATGGATATTTATGTTAAAACATTCATAAACATGCTTTTGGACCTATACTGCGGATAAAATATGATGAAAAATTAAAAAATTCGGGCGCGCAAACAAATATTTATATGATTTTTTACAAAAAAAAAGTCAGATTTTACCTATTTTTGATGAATACGTTGTATATTGTAAGCTACATGGGCTGGATTTTAGAGTACCTAACACACTTGAAATAGCAATTTTCTTGTTGCAATGTTTTCTTTTAGCTAAAATATGATGAGAAATCATAAAATTCGGGCGCGGAAGCAAATATTTATATGATTTTTTACAAAAATAAAGTCAGATTTTACATATTTTTGAAATGGATATTTTTGTTAAAACGTTCATAAACATGCTTTTGGACCTATACTGCGGATAAAATATGATGAAAAATTATAAAATTCGGGAGCGCAAACAAATATTTATATGATTTTTTACAAAAAAAAAGTCAGATTTTACCTATTTTTGATGAATACGTTGTATATTGTAAGCTTCATTGGCTGGATTCTAGAATATCTACCACACTTGAAATAGCAATTTTTTTGTTGCAATGTTTTCATTTACGTAAATCATGATGAAAAATCATAAAATTCGGGCGCGGAAGCAAATATTTATATGATTTTTTACAAAAATAAAGTCAGATTTTTCTATTCTTGAAATGGATATTTTTGTTAAAACATTCATAAACATGCTTTTGGACCTATACTGCGGATAAAATATAATAAAAAATTAAAAAATTCGGGCGCGCAAACAAATATTTATATGATTTTTTCCAAAAAAAAGTCAGATTTTACCTATTTTCGATGAATACGTTGTATATTGTAAGCTACATGGGCTGGATTCTAGAATACCTAACACACTTGAAATAGCAATTTTCTTGTAGCAATGTTTTCTTTAGAGCTAAAATATGATGAAAAATCATAAAATTCGGGCGCGGAAACAAATATTTATATGATTTTTTACAAAAATAAAGTCAGATTTTTCCTACTCTTGAAATGGATATTTTTGATAAAACATTTATAAACATGCTTTTGGACCTATACTGCGGATAAAATATGATGAAAAATTATAAAATTCGGGCGCGGAAGCAAATATTTATATGATTTATTACAAAAAAAAAGTCAGATTTTACCTATTTTTGATGAATACGTTGTATATTGTAAGCTACATGGGCTGGATTCTAGAATACCTAACACACTTGAAACAGCAATTTTCTTGTTGCAATGTTTTCTTTTAGCTAAAATATGATGAAAAATCATAAAATTCGGGCTCGGAAGCAAATATTTATATGATTTTTTACAAAAAACAAGTCAGATTTTACATATTTTTTAAATGGATATTTTTGTTAAAACGTTCATAAACATGCTTTTGGACCTATACTGCGGATAAAATATGGTGAAAAATTATAATATTCGGGCGCGCAAACAAATATTTCTATGATTTTTTACAAAAAAAAAGTCAGATTTTAACTATTTTTGATGAAAACGTTGTATATTGTAAGCTACATGGGCTGGATTCTAGAATACCTACCACACTTGAAATAGCAATTTTTTTGTTGCAATGTTTTCTTTTAGCTAAAATATGATGAAAAATCATAAAATTCGGGCGCGGAAGCAAATATTTATATGATTTTTTACAAAAATAAAGTCAGATTTTTCCTATTCTTGAAATGGATATTTATGTTAAAACATTCAAAAACATGCTTTTGGACCTATACTGCGGATAAAATATGATGAAAAATTATAAAATTCGGGCGCGCAAACAAATATTTATATGATTTTTTACAAAAAAAAAAGTCAGATTTTACCTATTTTTGATGAATACGTTGTATATTGTAAGCTACAAGGCTGGATTCTAGAATACCTAACACACTTGAAATAGCAATTTTCTTGTTGCAATGTTTTCCTTTAGCTTAAATATGATGAAAAATCATAAAATTCGGGCTCTGAAGCAAATATTTATATGATTTTTTACAAAAATATAGTCAGATTTTACATATTTTTGAAATGGATATTTTTGTTAAAACGTTCATAGACATGATTTTGGACCTATACTATGGATAAAATATGATGAAAAATTATAAAAATCGAGCGCGGAAACAAATATTTATATAATTTTTTACAAAAATAAAGTCATATTTTGCCTATTTTTGATGAATACGTTGTATATTGTAAGCTTCATTGGCTGGATTCTAGAATACCTACCACACTTGAAATAGCAATTTTCTTGTTGCAATGTTTTCTTTTAGCGAAAATATGATGAAAAATCATAAAATTCGGGCGCGGAAGCAAATATTTATATGATTTTTTACAAAAATAAAGTCAGATTTTTCCTACTCTTGAAATGGATATTTTTGTTAAAACATTTATAAACATGCTTTTGGACCTATATTGCGGATAAAATATGATGAAAAATTATAAAATTCGGGCGCGCAAACAAATATTTATATGATTTTTTACAAAAAAAAAAGTCAGATTTTACCTATTTTTGATGAATACGTTGTATATTGTAAGCTACAAGGCTGGATTCTAGAATACCTAACACACTTGAAATAGCAATTTTCTTGTTGCAATGTTTTCTTTTAGCTAAAATATGATGAAAAATCATAAAATTCGGGCTCGGAAGCAAATATTTATATGATTTTTTACAAAAAAAAAAGTCAGATTTTACATATTTTTTAAATGGATATTTTTGTTAAAACGTTCATAAACATGCTTTTGGACCTATACTGCGGATAAAATATGGTGAAAAATTATAATATTCGGGCGCGCAAACAAATATTTCTATGATTTTTTACAAAAAAAAAGTCAGATTTTAACTATTTTTGATGAATACGTTGTATATTGTAAGCTACATGGGCTGGATTCTAGAATACCTACCACACTTGAAATAGCAATTTTTTTGTTGCAATGTTTTCTTTTAGCTAAAATATGATGAAAAATCATAAAATTCGGGCGCGGAAGCAAATATTTATATGATTTTTTACAAAAATAAAGTCAGATTTTTCCTATTCTTGAAATGGATATTTATGTTAAAACATTCAAAAACATGCTTTTGGACCTATACTGCGGATAAAATATGATGAAAAATTATAAAATTCGGGCGCGCAAACAAATATTTATATGATTTTTTACAAAAAAAAAATTTAGATTTTACCTATTTTTGATGAATACGTTGTATATTGTAAGCTACAAGGCTGGATTCTAGAATACCTAACACACTTGAAATAGCAATTTTCTTGTTGCAATGTTTTCCTTTAGCTAAAATATGATGAAAAATCATAAAATTCGGGCTCGGAAGCAAATATTTATATGATTTTTTACAAAAATAAAGTCAGATTTTACATATTTTTGAAATGGATATTTTTGTTAAAACGTTCATAAACATGATTTTGGACCTATACTATGGATAAAATATGATGAAAAATTATAAAAATCGAGCGCGGAAACAAATATTTATATAATTTTTTACAAAAATTAAGTCAGATTTTGCCTATTTTTGATGAATACGTTGTATATTGTAAGCTTCATTGGCTGGATTCTAGAATACCTACCACACTTGAAATAGCAATTTTCTTGTTGCAATGTTTTCTTTTAGCGAAAATATGATGAAAAATAATCAAATTCGGGCGCGGAAGCAAATATTTATATTATTTTTTACAAAAAAAAGTCAGATTTTTCCTACTCTTGAAATGGATATTTTTGTTAAAACATTTATAAACATGCTTTTGGACCTATATTGCGGATAAAATATGATAAAAAATTATAAAATTCGGGCGCGCAAACAAATATTTATATGATTTTTACAAAAAAAAAAGTCAGATTTTACCTATTTTTGATGAATACGTTGTATATTGTAAGCTACATGGGCTGGATTCTAGAATACCTAACACACTTGAAATAGCAATTTTCTTTTTGCAATGTTTTCTTTTAGCTAAAATATGATGAAAAATCATAAAATTCGGGCTCGGAAGCAAATATTTATATGATTTTTTACAAAAATAAAGTCAGATTTTACATATTTTTGAAATGGATATTTTTGTTAAAACGTTCATAAACATGCTTTTGGACCTATACTGCGGATAAAATATGATGAAAAATTATAAAATTCTGGCGCGCAAACAAATATTTATATGATTTTTTACATAAAAAAAAGTCAGATTTTAACTATTTTTGATGAATACGTTGTATATTGTAAGCTACATGGGCTGGATTCTAGAATACCTACCACACTTGAAATAGCAATTTTTTTGTTGCAATGTTTTCTTTTAGCTAATATATGATGAAAAATCATAAAATTCGGGCGCGGAAGCAAATATTTATATGATTTTTTACAAAAATAAAGTCAGATTTTTCCTATTCTTGAAATGGATATTTATGTTAAAACATTCATAAACATGCTTTTGGACCTATACTGCGGATAAAATATGATAAAAAATTATAAAATTCGGGCGCGCAAACAAATATTTATATGATTTTTTACAAAAAAAAGTCAGATTTTACCTATTTTTGATGAATACGTTGTATATTGTAAGCTACATGGGCTGGATTCTAGAATACCTAACACACTTGAAATAGCAATTATCTTGTAGCAATGTTTTCTTTAGAGCTAAAATATGATGAAAAATCATAAAATTCGGGCTCGGAAGCAAATATTTATATGATTTTTTACAAAAATAAAGTCAGATTTTACATATTTTTGAAATGGATATTTTTGTTAAAACGTTCATAAACATGATTTCGGACCTATACTATGGATAAAATATGATGAAAAATTATAAAATTCGAGCGCGGAAACAAATATTTATATAATTTTTTACAAAAATAAAGTCAGATTTTACCTATTTTTGATGAATACGTTGACTCTGAGATAGCGCGT
>JAQOWZ010000594.1:0-29491 GCA_035578165.1 Stenolophus ochropezus
ACGCGCTATCTCAGAGTTTCAAAAGCATGTTTATGAACGTTTTAACAAAAATATCCATTTCAAAAATATATAAAATCTGACTTAATTTTTGTAAAAAATCATATAAATATTTGCTTCCGCGTCCGAATTTTATGATTTTTCATCATATTTTAGCTAAAAGAAAACATTGTAACAAGAAATTTGCTATTTCAAGTGTGTTAGGTATTCTAGAATCCAGCCCATGTAGCTTACAATATGCAACGTATTCATCAAAAAGAGGTAAAATATGACTTTTTTGTAAAAAAACATATAAATATTTGTTTGCGCGCCCGAATTTTATAATTTTTTATCATATTTTATCCGCAGTATAGGTCCAAAAGCATGTTTATGAATGTTTAAACAAAAATATCCATTTCAAGAATAAAAAAAATCTGACTTTATTTTTGTAAAAAATCATATAAATATTTCCTTCCGCGCCCAAATTTTATGATTTTTTTTATCATATTTTAGCTAAAAGAAAACATTGCAATAAGAAAATTACTATTTCAAGTGTGTTAGGTATTCTAGAATCCAGCCCAAGTAGCTTACAATATACAACGTATTCATCAAAAATAGGTAAAATCTGACTTTTTTTTGTAAAAAATCAAATAAATATTTGTTTGCGCGCCCGAATTTTATAATTTTTTATCATATTTTATCCGTAGTATAGGTCCAAAAGCATGTTTATGAATGTTTTAACAAAAATATTCATTTCAAGAATAGGAAAAATCTGACTTTATTTTTGTAAAAAATCATATAAATATTTGCTTCCGCGCCCGAATTTTATGATTTTTCATCATATTTTAGCTAAAAGAAAACATTGCAACAAGGAAATTGCTATTTCAAGTGTGTTAGGTATTCTAGAATCCAGCCCATGTAGCTTACAATATACAACGTATTCATCAAAAATAGGTAAAATCTGACTTTTTTTTGTAAAAAATCATATAAATATTTTCTTCCGCGCCCGAATTTTATAATTTTTCATTATATTTTATCCACAGTATAGGTCCAAAAGTATGTTTATGAATGTTTTAACAAAAATATTCATCTCAAGAATAGGAAAAATCTGACTTTATTTTTGTAAAAAATCATATAAATATTTGCTTCCGCGCTTGAATTTTATGATTTTTCATCATATTTTAGCTAAAAGAAAACATTGCAACAAGAACATTGCTATTTCAAGTGTGTTAGGTATTCTAGAATCCAGCCCATGTAGCTTACAATATACAAATTATTCATGAAAAATAGGTAAATCTGACTTTTTTTTGTAAAAAATTATTTAAATATTTGCTTCCGCGCTCGAATTTTATAATTTTTTATCATATTTTGTCCATAGTATAGGTTCAAAAGCATGTTTATGAACGTTTTAACAAAAATATCCATTTCAAAAATATATAAAATATGACTTAATTTTTGTAAAAAATTGTAACAGTGGGGGTTGACGACGATGAAGGCGATGAACGGTTGTCATTTTTACTTCGAGGAGGACATGATGATACTCGATGATACTAATGATGACGGTTGAACCAGGATAACGACAACATGGCACATACATATTTGCTTTAACTAACTTTAAATTTATTTACATTATTTACAATAAGAACACTAAAATAAAACCAAAACAAATACTACAGAGCTAGTGGACTAAAGTCAGTCTGAACCATGTCAGATGACTGCTACTAAGTCGTTGACTACATTGCGACATCAATTTACCACTTAAGACTCTACTCTGCTTAACCGACTCTACTGATTCTGACTGGGCTGACTATCTAACTCTACTAAATTAAATCCTATTTATATCCTAAAAAGTGCTAGGGTTGGCAATGTAACTATTACGCACATCGCACGTGGATAAGTTACAAAACGTTAATAGGTTATTAAACTTTACGAAATATAACTTGTCCACGGTGCATTTTTGTTACCGCGCAATTTATGTTATAAAAATCTATCAAACAATAATGATTTGGAATAATTCGTCAATTACTGTTACATTACCACCCCTTAAAGATTTAATTATATCTTCGCCGAAGATATAATTAAATCCATTGTTCTGAATCTATGACTCGTGTTCTGGCCGGTATTAACATAGTCTGCTTAATCAGCAAAGACGGCCGTTGCTATTTGCTGAAGTCAGCACTTTGCTGACCTACCAACACCAGAGTCATAGACCTCAGAAACTATGACAAGCCGTAACAAGATGAAAAGCCTTGTCATTTTTCATCTTGTTACACTATCCTCCCCTTAAAACATAAATATATCGTTTGACAACGATATATTTATTTCTAAGTGGAATACTGTTCTAAACGTAAACCGTACCTAAAACAAACAATTACAACTATTAAACAATGACCAAAAATTTGAACAAATACATAAAACAAAATCACAAAATCAAATAAACAATCATAAACAATACAATCATAAGCAGATGATTGAAAACAAATCTTTAAGTTATTATGCATTACTAAACCAATCGCAATATCGAACATAAACAATCATAAACAGATGTCTGAATATTAAGCAATGACAACTTACTAAACTTTCACAAATTCAAAAACAAAATCACAATGTCAAACAAACATAAATATATGATTGAAACCAAATCCTTAACTATTAAACATTTCTAAACTAATACTTATCTAATCCGTAAATCCATAGCCTAAACATAAACAAATAATCGGGGCATATCAATGTCAAATGAAAACACTTAAGGGTGGGTCATTGAACATAGGGGCGGGGGTTCTTCGTTCCACAGCGGTCTCTGTCCGGATACAATAAAATGTTTGGTTGCGAATTGTTTTGTTATCACTACTTTGTCACATAACACAATGTTGGGCTCACTAATATTTAGATAACGCACTGCACTAACTTTTTCGTCCTCCTCGAAGATGCTGGTATGGTCGTAATCCTTTACCTCGTAATTATCCTGTTTCATTTCCATTTTCGCTGCCTTGTTGTTTCCACAGTGCTGCTCGTGATCCTGATGAACTATTTCCTTGATGATTAGAACTTCTGTCAAGAGCTTCACCATCTGATCTTCTGTCGGAGTTACCTGTTTGGTCGACTCCTCCGACAGATGATCATCTTCTACTTCCGGTTCCGGTATGCCTCCCTCTACATACTTTGTGGCTACTGTTGCCACATCTTGCTCTGGACGTGGTATACCAACCACCTCAGGACGCACCTCTGCTGCCAGCAAAGCTTCAAACTCAGCCGCGCTTATGTTTGCTACTGGCAGCTCCCGGGTTTTGCACCTATCTGCTCGAACTGAACCAAGTCCGTAAGGAATCCTCTCGGTCGTTTCCTCCGACCGATAATCATTCCCTCTTACCTCCGGTAGCTTTATGTCCCTATCCCCAACCTTGGTAGAGATAGTAGCTAACTCTTCCTCTTCCCGTGGACGTGGTATCCCAACCACCTCAGGACGCACCTCTGCTGCCAGCAAAGCTTCAAACTCAGCCGCGCTTATGTTTGCTACTGGCAGCTCCTGGGTTCCGTAACCATCTACTCGTACTGGACCGAGCTCGTAGGAAACCCTTTGCACTCCACACCCATTATCTGCCGTCTGGCAATGGCCGTATGGAGGCAACCCAAATTGCGCCTGATGTCCGTAAACAGTCGGAAGAAACTGAGGCATACATACCGGGAAAAACCATGGTGGAAGCTGCTGCGTCGCCCTCATCGCAGGTGTCGTGGTCGTAAACATCCTCCCTCAATGTCACAAAACTGATGTACTGAATTTGAACATAGGAACTTTTCGGATTAATTCAGGGTAAATGTTAAATTTACCCTAAAAATCCTATCGACGACTGCGCCAATGTAACAGTGGGGGTTGACGACGATGAAGGCGATGAACGGTTGTCATTTTTACTTCGAGGAGGACATGATGATACTCGATGATACTAATGATGACGGTTGAACCAGGATAACGACAACATGGCACACACATATTTGCTTTAACTAACTTTAAATTTATTTACATTATTTACAATAAGAACACTAAAATAAAACCAAAACAAATACTACAGAGCTAGTGGACTAAAGTCAGTCTGAACCATGTCAGATGACTGCTACTAAGTCGTTGACTACATTGCGACATCAATTTACCACTTAAGACTCTACTCTGCTTAACCGACTCTACTGATTCTGACTGGGCTGACTATCTAACTCTACTAAATTAAATCCTATTTATATCCTAAAAAGTGCTAGGGTTGGCAATGTAACTATTACGCACATCGCACGTGGATAAGTTACAAAACGTTAATAGGTTATTAAACTTTACGAAATATAACTTGTCCACGGTGCATTTTTGTTACCGCGCAATTTATGTTATAAAAATCTATCAAACAATAATGATTTGGAATAATTCGTCAATTACTGTTACATTACCACCCCTTAAAGAGTTAATTATATCTTCACAGAAGATATAATTAAATCCATTGTTCTGAATCTATGACTCGTGTTCTGGCCGGTATTATCATAGTCTGCTTAATCAGCAAAGACGGCCGTTGCTATTTGCTGAAGTCAGCATTTTGCTGACCTACCAACACCAGAGTCATAGACCTCAGAAACTATGACAAGCCGTAACAAGATGAAAAGCCTTGTCGTTTTTTCATCTTGTTACACTATCCTCCCCTTAAAACATAAATATATCGTTTGACCACGATATATTTACTTCTAAATGGAATACTGTCTTTCCTAATCATATAAATATTTGCTTCCGCGTCCGAATTTTATGATTTTTCATCATATTTTAGCTAAAAGAAAACATTGTAACAAGAAATTTGCTATTTCAAGTGTGTTAGGTATTCTAGAATCCAGCCCATGTAGCTTACAATATACAACGTATTCATCAAAAAGAGGTAAAATATGACTTTTTTGTAAAAAAACATATAAATATTTGTTTGCGCGCCCGAATTTTATAATTTTTTATCATATTTTATCCGCAGTATAGGTCCAAAAGCATGTTTATGAATGTTTAAACAAAAATATCCATTTCAAGAATAGAAAAAATCTGACTTTATTTTTGTAAAAAATCATATAAATATTTCCTTCCGCGCCCAAATTTTATGATTTTTTTTATCATATTTTAGCTAAAAGAAAACATGGCAATAAGAAAATTACTATTTCAAGTGTGTTAGGTATTCTAGAATCCAGCCCAAGTAGCTTACAATATACAACGTATTCATCAAAAATAGGTAAAATCTGACTTTTTTTTGTAAAAAATCAAATAAATATTTGTTTGCGCGCCCAAATTTTATAATTTTTTATCATATTTTATCCGTAGTATAGGTCCAAAAGCATGTTTATGAATGTTTTAACAAAAATATTCATTTCAAGAATAGGAAAAATCTGACTTTATTTTTGTAAAAAATCATATAAATATTTGCTTCCGCGCCCGAATTTTATGATTTTTCATCATATTTTAGCTAAAAGAAAACATTGCAACAAGGAAATTGCTATTTCAAGTGTGTTAGGTATTCTAGAATCCAGCCCATGTAGCTTACAATATACAACGTATTCATCAAAAATAGGTAAAATCTGACTTTTTTTGTAAAAAATCATATAAATATTTTCTTCCGCGCCCGAATTTTATAATTTTTCATTATATTTTATCCACAGTATAGGTCCAAAAGTATGTTTATGAATGTTTTAACAAAAATAATCATCTCAAGAATAGGAAAAATCTGACTTTATTTTTGTAAAAAATCATATAAATATTTGCTTCCGCGCCCGAATTTATTGATTTTTCATTATATTTTAGCTAAAAGAAAACATTGCAACAAGAAAATTGCTATTTCAAGTGTGTTACGTGTTCTAGAATCCAGCCCATGTAGCTTACAATATACAACGTATTCATCAAAAATAGGAAAAATCTGACTTTTTTTTTGTAAAAAATCATATAAATATTTGTTTGCGCGCCCGAATTTTATAATTTTTTATCATATTTTATCCGCAGTATAGGTCCAAAAGCATGTTTATGAATGTTTTAACAAAAATATCCATTTCAAGAATAGGAAAAATCTGACTTTATTTTTTAAAAAATCATATAAATATTTGCTTCCGCGCCCGAATTTTATGATTTTTCATCATATTTTAGCTAAAAGAAAACATTGCAACAAGAATTTTGCTATTTCAAGAGTGGTAGGTATTCTAGAATCCAGCCAATGAAGCTTACAATATACAACGTATTCATCAAAAATAGGTAAAATCTGACTTTTTTATCCATTACATAAATAGGTAAAATCTTACTTTAATTTTGTAAAAAATCATATAAATATTTGCTTCCGCGCCCGAGTTTTATGATTTTTCATCATATTTTAGCAAAAGAAAACATTGCAACAACAAAATTGCTATTTAAAGTGTTTTAGGTACTCTACAATCCAGCCAATGTAGCTTACAATATACAACGTATTCATTAAAAATAGGTAAAATCTGCCTTTTTTGTAAAAAATCTTATAAATATTTGCTTTCGCGACCGAATTTTATAATTTTTCATCATATTTTATCTACAGTATAAGTCCAAAAGCATGTTTATGAATGTTTTAACAAAAATATCCATTTCAAGAATAGGTAAAATCTGACTTTATCTTTGTAAAAAATCATATAAATATTTGATTCCGCGCCTGAATTTTATGATTTTTTATTATATTTTAGCTAAAAGAAAACATTGGAAAAAGAAAATTGCTATTTCAAGTGTGTTAGGTATACTAGAATGCAGCCCATGTAGCTTACAATATACAACGTATTCATGAAAACTAGGTAAAATCTTACTTTTTTTTTGTAAAAAATCATAAAAATATTTGCCTCCGCTCCCGAATTTTATAATTTTTCATCATTTTTTATCCACAGTATAGGTCCAAAAGCATGTTTATGAATGTATTAACAAAAATATCCATTTCAAGAATATGTAAAATCTGACATTATTTTTGTAAAAAATCATATAAATATTTGCTTCCGCGCCCGAAATTTATGATTTTTCATCATAATTTAGGTAAAAGAAAACATTGCAACAAGAAAATTGCTATTTCAAGTGTGGTAGTTATTCTGGAATTCAGCCCTTGTAGCTTACAATATACAACGTATTCATCAAAAATAGATAAAATCTGACTTTTTTTTTGTAAAAAATCATATAAGTATTTGCTTCCGCGCCCGAATTTTATAATTTTTCATCATATTTTATCCACAGTATAGGTCCAAAAGCTTGTTTATGAATGTTTTCACAAAAATCTGCCTTTATTTTTGTAAAAAATCATATAAATATTTGCTTCCGCGCCCAAATTTTATGATTTTTCATCATAATTTAGGTAAAAGAAAACATTGCAACAAGAAAATTGCTATTTCAAGTTTGGTAGTTATTCTGGAATCCAGCTAATGAGGCTTACAATATACAACGTATTCTTCAAAAATAGGTAAAATCTGACCTTATTTTTGTAAAAAATTATATAAATATTTGCTTCAGCGCCCGAATTTTATAATATTTCATCATATTTTATCCATAGTATAGGTCCAAAAGCATGTTTAAGAAGGTTTATCAAAAATATCCATTTCAAAAATAGGTAAAATCTGACTTTATTTTTGTAAAAAATCATATAAATATTTGCTTCCGCGCCCGAATTTTATGATTTTTCATCATATATCAGCTAAAAGAAAACATTGCAACAAGAAAATTGCTATTTCAAGTATGTTAGGTATTCTAGAATTCAGCCCTTGTAGCTTACAATATACAACGTATTCATCAAAAATAGATAAAATCTGACTTTTTTTGTAAAAAATCATATAAGTATTTGCTTTCGCGCCCGAATTTTATAATTTTTCATCATATTTTATCCACAGTATAGGTCCAAAAGCTTGTTTATGAATGTTTTCACAAAAATCTGCCTTTATTTTTGTAAAAAATCATATAAATATTTGCTTCCGCGCCCAAATTTTATGATTTTTCATCATAATTTAGGTAAAAGAAAACATTGCAACAAGAAAATTGCTATTTCAAGTTTGGTAGTTATTCTGGAATCCAGCTAATGAGGTTTACAATATACAACGTATTCTTCAAAAATAGGTAAAATCTGACCTTATTTTTGTAAAAAATTATATAAATATTTGCTTCAGCGCCCGAATTTTATAATATTTCATCATATTTTATCCATAGTATAGGTCCAAAAGCATGTTTAAGAAGGTTTATCAAAAATATCCATTTCAAAAATAGGTAAAATCTGACTTTATTTTTGTAAAAAATCATATAAATATTTACTTCCGCGCCCGAATTTTATGATTTTTCATCATATTTCAGCTAAAAGATAACATTGCAACAAGAAAATTGCTATTTCAAGTGTGGTAGTTATTCTGGAATTCAGCCAATGAAGCTTACAATATACAACGTATTCATCAAAAATAGGTAAAATCTGACTTTATTTTTGTAAAAAATTATATAAATATTTGCTTTCGCGCCCGAATTTTATAATTTTTCATCATATTGAAACGTTTTATTTATTTAGGTAAAGTGTAAAATTGATTAAAACACTAATATTTATATAATTAAGTTTAATTAAAGAAATATGAATTATAAAGAATAATGAAAAATAACTAACACTAAGAATTAACAAATATAAACACTATTTTAAAACTAATTGTTATTACTAAAGACTTATCACTATGATAATTTATTTAAACAATTATAACTACGCAATATTTATTTTTACAATATTTATATCACTCTTTACTTATTTATATCACCATCTGTTCACTACCCGTATCGATACAAGACTGTCCTCGCGATCTTTTGGTCGGGGTATTTATATTAAAATACATCATTCTAGAAGATTCTTTGATTCCTTGAAAATCAGAACAATGGGGAGCGGACGGACGTGTTGTGACCTGTTCGCTAGCTCCCGCCGCCCGCGCCGCCGCCCGCACCACGACCCTGGGTTCGCTACATTGCCCCCTCCTTAAGACTGTTTCGTCCCGGAACAGTTCGTTATGACGAAATCTGCATGCATCACCCTTGGTGCATCTGGAAGTCTTGAAGAAGTAACAGTCGATGGTCCGTTTGAGCTCTTCTTGCCCGGTAGAGTTGAAGCTGCAGACTAGAATTTCCACTCCGGTAAAGCGGAAGATTGTTTCTAACATGCTTCTAACAATCCTCCAACCCAAACCATCTAGTCCACAGCCTATCTTCGGTACTGCCAGCTTCATGATGTCGTTCTGCAACAGATGGTCCTTCATATCGCACAGCGAGTCCCATAAATTGCGGTATGACGGCTTCTGATATGAGTATTGTTTCGTAACGAGATAGTAAATGTACCGCTTGCGTTCCTCGGTCTCATCCTTCAGTTGTACCGTTTTTCCGACCGTTGGACGTTGGTTGGCCAGTTCTTGTACTCGTCCAAATTTTCTTTTAAAAACTGAAGCGATGCCGCGGGACATTTTAATGTCTTTCGCTACACAGTGAGCGAGGGAATATTCTGGGGACACGGTGAACAGATCTCGTTGTTCTTCTCGTGTAACGCCATACCGTGCTTTGTGACCAGTGGAATGGCTTTCCATAAAGTCTTCAAATGTAGGTTCCTCAAGTACAACCCGGCGAACCGTCGCTCCACGATGATCGTCAAAGTTATCACCAGCAAAAGGAGCTAACCGATTGAAGTGGACTACCCTCGGCTTTCCATTAGGTGTTTTCCTAATTCTGTAGACCACATCATTTATTCTTTTGATGATCTCGTAAGGACCTTCCCCATTCCTTTGCAGCTTGGGCGATAAGCCGCGACGTCTTTGTGGATTATAAACCCACACCAAATTTCCAGGTTGATAACCACCTTTCTCAGCCTTGACGTCATACTGGTCCTTCATCCGATCGCTGGCACCTTGAATGGTTGTACGGACTTGTTCATGGATATCATTCATTCTTCTCCGTAAGTCCGTCACATAGTCCTCCCCGGCAAGATCTTCACCGGGTTTACTGCCAAATGTCAGGTCGCATGGTAAGCGCAACTCCCGCCCGAATAAGATGTTTGCTGGTGTCTGCCCTGTTGTCTCATGCACGGATGAACGGTAAGCCAACAAGAACAGATGAAGATGTCGGTCCCAGTCTCGTTGATGGTTAGAGACTACCTTTGACAAATACCGATTTATTGTTCTGTTCATCCGTTCAACCATGCAATCAGACTGCGGGTGTAATGCAGTAGTTCTGGTTTTCTTTATTCCTAATATCTTACAGATATTTTGGAACAGAGCAGACTCGAAATTCCTTCCTTGGTCGGAATGTATCTCTCGCGGTACTCCAAATCGGCAGATGCATTCTTTTACCAAGACTTCAGCGACCGTTACGGCTTCCTGGTTGAGTAATGGATAGGCTTCGACCCACTTAGTAAAGTAGTCCATTACTACTACTATGGATTTATTTCCATCATCAGTTTTGGGGAATGGTCCGGCCACGTCAATCGCAATGCGTTCAAAGGGACTTCCAACGTTATATTGGCGCATTGGAGCTCTTCTTTTTCTATGTGGCCCGTTACTTCCCGCGCAGATCACACATTTCTTGCACCACTCTTTAACATCCTCCTTGCAATTTACCCAGTAAAATCGTTGGCGCACTCTCTCAAGGGTTTTATTCACTCCAAAATGTCCAGATCCATCGTGGATCTCCTCCAATACTTCCGGTACTCTATTCCTAGGAATTATCAGCTGGGTCCTACTCACAGTACCGTCAGTATTCTCTATGACACGTTTCAGGAGGCCCTCTTCAACCACAATAGAGTCCCACTGCGCCCAGTAAGATTTTACACTTTGTGAGTGTCGTGCAACATCTTCCCAAACTGGTCTACTATCGTCACGTTTACAATTTCGTATAATTTTCAAGTCCGAGTCATTCTCTTGGTCCTTGCGAAGGTCTTCCGTTTGCCAACTATCATTCACTACTGTTGTTCTGGCGATGGTCGAGAGTTTTTCTTCTAGACGACTGCAATGGTTGCATTCGTCCTGGCAAGGTCTTCTTGATAATGCGTCAGCATTACAATGGCTTGTACCTGCTCGATGCTCAATAACGAAGTTATATTCTTGCAATCTTTCAATTCATCTAGCTGCCTGACCTTCAGGATTCTTAAATTGTAGCAGCCATTTGAGAGCAGCGTGGTCAGTTCTTATAAGAAATCTTCTACCGTACAAATATTTGTAGAAGTGCTCTACGGATTTCACGACAGCCAAAAGTTCTTTTCTGGTGACGCAATAATTCCTCTCTGGTTTTGACAAGGTCTTACTAAAATAGGTAATAACCTTCTCTTGTCCTTCTTGTATCTGGGAAAGAACGCCACCAATTCCAACGTTGCTGGCATCTGTATCTAGAACGAATTCTCCTTCTGGTAAAGGATAACTTAGGACAGGTGCGCTTGTCAAGGAATATTTAAGTTGTTTGAACGCAGCTTGACAGTCCATCTCCCAGATAAATTTTCTGCCTTCTTCAGTAAGCCTTGTCAATGGCTTCGCTATGTTGGCAAATTCAGGTACATAACGTCGGTAGTATGTACAGAGACCAAGGAAACTTCTCAACTCATGTTTATCTCTCGGTACTGGCCAGTCACTCACAGCCCTTATTTTCTCCGGGTCAACTGCAATGCCCTTACCAGAAACTACGTGTCCAAGATAATGCACTTCTTTTTGAAATAAGTGACACTTCTTTGGACTGAGTTTCAGGTTAGCCTGTCTCAATCTTTGGAAAACCTCTTCCAATTTCTTCATGTGGTCCTCGAACGTTTTTCCTACCACAATAATATCGTCGAGATAGACCAAACATGTTTTCCACGACAGTCCAGCCAACACGGTTTCCATAAGCCGTTTAAACGTTGCAGGGGCATTACAGAGCCCAAATGGCATAACAGTAAATTGCCAAAGACCGGTACCGATGGTAAATGCCGTCTTTTCTTTGTCTCTTGGGTCTAAATCCACTTGCTAGTATCCGCTCTTTAGATCAAGAGTAGAAAAAATCTTTGATCCTGCCAATGTGTCCAGAGTATCGTCTATTCGGGGTAGCGGGTAGCTATCCTTCTTCGTCACGTTGTTAAGTTGACGATAATCGACGCAAAATCTTGTAGAGCCATCCTTCTTCTTCACTAGCACCACTGGTGAAGCCCATGGACTGTTTGAAGGTTCAATCACACCTTCCGTTCTCATATCCTCTATAATTTCTTCTGCTTCTTCCCGCTTCGCCAATGGTAATCTTCTTGCTGTTTGGCGGATGGGTCTTGCGTCTCCGGTGTCTATTTTATGATGGACTACATTGGTTCGTCCTTTGTCCTTCTTGTCAAATTGGAACACATCTTGAAAGGTCCTAATTAAGTTCTTAGCCTCAGTTTTCTGGTCGGCAGTCAAGTCCTGGAACGATGATGACAGCTCTTTGATTAGAATGTCTGGAACTTCGCAGGATGTGTTGTCTTTGGCTTTTACAGTTCGAATAATCGATGATACCGTTGAGCATTCTCCTACTATAGTCCCTTTCTTCAGTATAACGGGATAAAAATTTATGTTCATTACTCGAACTGGGATAACCTTGTCGGTTTTGAGCAAGGCTTTTCCAATTACAACTCCAGTCCCAGTTTTAGCATCATCATTTTTCGGCTGGAGCATGACAATGTTTCCCTCACAGAAGCTACCCTCTATCTGTGCTTCCACGATTGATTCACTCCGTTCTGGGAGAGTGACATCTTCCGTTATTAATACTCGCATGGCATTGTCGTCTCGTGGATTTAATACCAGTTCTTCATCATTGACCATCATCACTCCATTCTTCAAGTCAAGTTTAAATCCATGCTTTTTCATAATGTCCATGCCGAGAATGAATTCATCTTCTACGTCAGCTACCAGCACACGATGTTTAATGCATGTTTTTCCAGCAGTGATGCTGAAATCTATTTCTCCAGAAGCAGTAGCTTGTTCTCCTGTAGCTGTGCGTATTTGCCACTTTGTTGGAAGTAGATGTTTTCCGAATATTTTTCTTGCTAAGTCTGGTCTAATTATTGTTTTTGTCGCACCCGTATCCAGCAACATTTTAAGCGGCCTGCTGTCGATACAGCCGTCTACATAGATACTGTTAGCTTGATGATGAAGGGATGCGACATAACTAATGGATTCTGGGGCTACTGGAATACGGGTCGACGATTGCCCCTTCGCATCAACCCGACTTAAGTTTCCCGACTCTTTTTCTTCCTTTCTTGCTTCTGCTTTCCTCTGTTGTTTTCTGCAGAGCCTTTGCGGGTGACCTAATTCACCGCAATTCCAACAGCGGAGTTTCTTTCTTCCAGCAGCATTAATTTCAGACGTAATTCGTCTGATCTTGTCTTCTAGATCTTCGGTGTCTTCGGGCCTCTCAGCATCGATATTTCGCACTCGCGACTGGTTACGTGAAGCTTGTTTGGCTGCTTCATGATCTAAGGCATATGAAAGTGCGTCAACCAGAGTTTTTGGTCGAGCCAATCGCAGTGCTTGTTGAGTTTCATTGTCACGGACCCCATAGATAAATGATTGAGTGGCCAGACATTCCAAAACACTGTCAGGAGCTGTGGGATGTGCAAGACGAACTAAACGAGCTATATCAGCTTCGAATTCTTGAAGGTTTTCTTTAGAACTCTGATATCGATTCCTCAGTTGCGTCTGGTACACTTGCTCCAGATGCGCATTGCCATATCGCATATCCAATCGTTTAACAAGTTGTTCGTAATCATCTTGTTTATCTTCTTTTAGCGTTTGTAGGATATCGATGGCTTCTCCACGCAGCGAAACTGTCAACGCTGTAGCTTTTTCTTAGGAAGTCCAGCCATTCGCTTTGGCAGCAGCTTCAAACTGTTTTACATAATTCGGCCACGAAGTCTTGCCGTCAAATTCTGGTGTTTTCATATGCAGTCTAGAACTACTTTCTGATTTCTTTTCCTGAGTTTCATCAGTCTTAGCTGTATTAAAATTTGAAACCGATGGTAACGTAATTTTGGAGACATTTTTCTGTAATTCTGCAATCCTGATATCGTATTCATCTTTCAAATTTTCCAATTTATCTTCTAAATTTCTAAAACTTTCTTTCAGTTGTTCGTTTAGTTTTTTTTCCAAACCTCTAGAATTTTCCATTAGTTTCTCTTCCCATATTCTAGAATTTTCTGTTAATTTCTCTTCTAAAATTCTAGAATTTTCTATTAATTCTTCTTTTAAAGTTCTAGAATTTTCTGTTAATTCTTCTTTTAATTTTTGTTCTAAACTTTTGGAATTTTCTATTAATTTGTCTTCTAAAGTTCTAGAATTTTCTTTCATTTGTTCTTTTAAGTTCTCTTCAGATTTTCTAGAATTTTTCTTTAATTTTTGTTCCAATATTCGAGAATTTTCTTTCATTTCATCTTTTAATGTTATAGAAGTATCTTTTAGAATTTTAACAAAATCGGTGAAACCACCCGCAATTTCGAATACAAACTCATCTGGATTTTCCCCGGCTTCTACTAAAGCTCGCCGTAGACGAAGTTGCAGAACAGCCTTGGATCCCGATGTCTCTAACTCTCGGTCTTCCAGCTCCCGCTTGAGATCGGTTACTTTTAATTCACTTAATTTTACTTGTTTACTCGCCGTTTTATTTATTTTTATTTACACTTCACAGTTTATTAATAACCCTCACACTTGACACCAATTGTAACGTTTTATTTATTTAGGTGAAGGGTAAAATTGATTAAAACACTAATATTTATATAACTAAGTTTAATTAAAGAAATATGAATTATAAAAAATAATGAAAAATAACTAACACTAAGAATTAACAAATATAAACAATATTTTAGAACTAATTATTATTACTAAAGACTTAAGCACTAGGATAATTTATTTAAACAATTATAACTACGCAATATTTATTATTACAATATTTATATCACTCTTTACTTATTTATATCACCATCTGTTCACTACCCGTATCGATACAAGACTGCCCTCGCGATCTTTTGGTCGGGGTATTTATATTAAAATACATCATTCTAGAAGATTCTTTGATTCCTTGAAAATCAGAACAATGGGGAGCGTACGGACGTGTTGTGACCTGTTCGCTACAATATTTTATCCACAGTATAGGTCCAAAAGCATGTTTATGAATGTTTTAACAAAAATATCCATTTCAATAATAGGTAAAATCTGCCTTTATTTTTGTAAAAAATCATTTAAATATTTGCTTCCGCGCCCGAATTTTGTGATTTTTCATCATATGTTAGCCAAAAGAAAACATTGCAACAAGAAAATTGCTATTACAAGTGTGTTAGGTATTGTAGAATCCAGCCAATGAAGCTTACAATATACAATGTATTCATCAAAAATAGGTAAAATCTGACTTTATTTTTATAAAAAATCATATAAATATTTGCTTCCGCGCCCGAATTTTATGAATTATCATCATAATTTAGGTAAAAGAAAACATTGCAACAAGATAAATGCTATTTCAAGTGTGGTAGGTATTCTAGAATCCAGCCAATGAAGCTTACAATATACAACGTATTCATCAAAAATAGGTAAAATCTGACAGTTTTTTTGAAAAAAATCATATAAATATTTGCTTCCGCGCCCAAATTTTATAATTTTTCATCATATTTTATCCATAGTATAGGTCCAAAAGCATGTTTATGAATGTTTTAACAAAAATATCCATTTCAAAAATTGGTAAAATCTGACTTTATTTTTGTAAAAACTCATATAAATATTAGCTTCCGCGCCCGATTTTTATGATTTTTCATCATAATTTAGGTAAAAGAATACATGGCAACAAGAAAATTGCTATTTCAAGTGTGTTAGGTATTCTAGAATCCAGCCAATGAAGCTTACAATATACAACGTATTCATCAAAAATAGGTAAAATCTGACTTTATTTTTGTAAAAAATTATATAAATATTTGCTTCCGAGCCCAAATTATATAATTTTTTATCATATTTTAACCATAGTATAGGTCCAAAAGCTTGTTTATGAATGTTTTAACATAAATATCCATTTCAAAAATTGGTAAAATCTGACTTTATTTTTGTAAAAACTCATATAAATATTAGCTTCCGCGCCCGATTTTTGATTTTTCATCATAATTTAGGTAAAAGAATACATTGCAACAAGAAAATTGCTATTTCAAGTGTGGTAGGTATTCTAGAATCCAGCCAATGAAGCTTACAATATACAACGTATTCATCAAAAATAGGTAAAATCTGATATTTTTTTTGAAAAAAATCATATAAATATTTGCTTCCGCGCCCGAATTTTATAATTTTTCATCATATATTAGCCATAGTATAGGTCCAAAAGCATGTTTATGAATGTTTTAACAAAGATATCCATTTCAAAAATAGGTAAAATCTGACTTTATTTTAGTAAAAAATTATATAAATATTTGCTTCCGCGCCCGAATTTTATGTTTTTTCATCATAATTTAGGAAAAAGAAAACATTGCAACATGAAAATTGCTATTTCAAGTGTAGTAGATATTCTAGAATTCAGGCAATGAAGCTTACAATATACAACGTATTCATCAAAAATAGGTAAAATCTGACTTTATTTTTGTAAAATAATATATAAATATTTGCTTCCGCGCCCGAATTTTATAATTTTTCATCCTATTTTATCCATAGTATAGGTCCAAAACCATGTTTATGAACGTTTTAACAAAAATATCCATTTCAAAAATAGGTAAAATCTGACTTTATTTTTGTAAAAAATCATATAAATATTTGCTTCCGCGCCCGAATTTTATGATTTTTCATCATAATTTAGGTAAAAGAAAACATTGCAACAAGAAAGTTGCTATTTCAAGTGTGGTAGGTATCCTAGAATCCAGCCCATGTAGCTTACAATATACAAGGTATTCATCAAAAATAGGTAAAATCTGACTTAATTTTTGTAAAAAATTATATAAATATTTGCTTTCGCGCCCGAATTTTATAATTTTTCTTTACATTTTATCCCTAGTTTAGGTCCAAAAGCTTGTTTATGAATGTTTTAACAAAAATATCCATTTCAAAAATAGGTAAAATCTGACTTTATTTTTGTAAAAAATCATAAAATATTTGCTTCCGCTCTCGATTTTTATGATTTTTCATCATATTTTAGCTAAAAGAAAACATTGCATTAAGAAAATTGCTATTTCAAGTGTGTTAGGTATTCTAGATTCCAGCCCATGTAGCTTACAATATACAACGTTTTCATCAAAAATAGGTAAAATCTGACTTTTTGTTTGTAAAAAATCATATAAATATTTGTTTCCGCGCCCAAATTTTATAATTTTTTATCATATTTTATCCACAGTATAGGTCCAAAAGCATGTTTATGAATGTATTAACAAATATATCCATTTCAAGAATATGTAAAATCTGACTTTATTTTTGTAAAAAATCATATAAATATTTGCTTCCGCGCCCGAATTTTATGATTTTTCATCATAATTTAGGTAAAAGAGAACATTGCAACAAGAAAAATGCTATTTCAAGTGTGGTAGGTATTCTAGAATCCAGCCAATGATGCTTACAAAATACCACGTAATTATCAAAAATAGGTAAAATCTGACTTAATTTTTGCAAAAAATTATATTAATATTTGCTTTCGCGCCCGAATTTTATAATTTTTCATTATATTTTATCCATAGTATAGGTCCAAAAGCATGTTTATGAACGTTTTAACAAAAATATCCATTTCAAAAATAGGTAAAATCTGACTTTATTTTTGTAAAAAATCATATAAATATTTGCTTCCGCGCCCGAATTTTATAATTTTTCATCATATTTTATCCGCAGTATAGGTCCAAAAGCATGTTTATGAATGTTTTAACAAATATATCCATTTCAAAAATTGGAAAAATCTGACTTTATTTTTGTAAAAAATCATATAAATATTTGCTTCCGCGCCCGAATTTTATGATTTTTCATCATATTTAACTAAAAGAAAACATTGCAACACGAAAATTGCTATTTCAAGAGTGTTAGGTATTCTAGTATCCAGCTTATGTAGCTTAAATATACAACGTATTCATCAAAAATAGATAAAATCTGACTTTTTTTATGTAAAAAATCATGTAAATATTTGCTTCCGCGCCCGAATTTTATAATTTTTCATCATATTTTATCCACAGTATAGGTCCAAAAGCATGTTTATGATTGTATTAACAAAAATATCCATTTCAAGAATATGTAAAATCTGACCTTATTTTTGTAAGAAATCATATAAATATTTGCTTCCGCGCCCTAATTTTATGATTTTTCATCATAATTTAGGTAAAAGAAAACATTGCAACAAGAAAGTTGCTATTACAAGTGTGGTAGGTATTCTAGAATCCAGCCAATGAAGCTTACAATATACAACGTATTCATCAAAAATAGGTAAAATCTGACTTTATTTTTGTAAAAAATTATATAAATATTTGCTTCCGCGCCCGAATTTTATAATTTTTTATCATATTTAATCCATAGTATAGGTCCAAAAGCATGTTTATGAATGTTTTAACAAAAATATCCATTTCAAAAATAGGTAAAATCTGACTTTATTTTTGCAAAAAATCATTTAAATATTTCCGTCCGCGCCCGAATTTTATTTTACATCATATTTTAGCTAAAAGAAAACATTGCAACAAGAAAATTGCTATTTTAAGTGTGTTAGGTATTCTAGAATCCAGCCCATGTAGCTTACAATATACAACGTATTCATCAAAAATAGGTAAAATCTGAATTTTTTTTTGTAAAAAATCATATAAATATTTGCTTCCGCGGCCGAATTTTATAATTTTTCATCATATTTTATCCACAGTATAGGTCCAAAAGCATGTTTATGAATGTATTAACAAAAATATCCATTTCAAGAATATGTAAAATCTGACTATATTTTTGTAAAAAATCATATAAATATTTGCTTCCGCGCCCGATTTTTATGATTTTTCATCATAATTTAGGTAAAAGAAAACATTGCAACAAGAAAATTGCTATTTCAAGTGTGGTAGGTATTCTAGAATCCAGCCAATGAAGCTTACAATATACAACGTATTAATCAAAAATAGGTAAAATCTGACTTTATTTTTGTAAAAAATTATATAAATATTTGCTTCCGCTCCCGAATTTTATAATTTTTCATCATATTTTATCCATAGTATAGGTCCAAAAGCATGTTTATGAACGTTTTAACAAAAATATCCATTTCAAAAATAGGTAAAATCTGACTTTATTTTTGTAAAAAATCATATAAATATTTGCTTTCGCGCCCGAATTTGATGATTTTTCATCATATTTTAGCTAAAAGAAAACATTGCAACAAGAAAATTGCTATTTCAAGTGTGTTAGGTATTCTAGAATCAAGCCCATGTAGCTTACAATATACAACGTATTCATCAAAAATAGGTAAAATCTGACTTTTTTTTTGTAAAAAATCATATAAATATTTGCTTCCGCGCCCGAATTTTATAATTTTTTATCATATTTTATCCACAGTATAGGTCCAAAAGTATGTTTATGAATGTTTTAACAAAAATACCCATTTCAAGAATAGGTAAAATCTGACTTTATTTTTGTAAAAAATCATAAATATTTGCTTCCGCACCCGAAATTTATGATTTTTCATTATAATTTAGGTAAAAGAAAACATTGAAATAAGAAAATTGCTATTTCAAGTGTGGTAGGTATTCTAGAATCTAGCCAATGAAGCTTACAATATACAACGTATTCATCATAAATATGAAAAATCTGACTTTATTTTTGTAAAAAATTATATAAATATTTGCTTCCGCGCCCAAATTTTATAATTTTTCATCATATTTTATCCATAGTATAGGCCCAAAAGCATGTTTATGAATGTTTTAACAAAAATATCCATTTCAAAAATAGGTAAAATCTGACTCTATTTTTGTAAAAAATCATAAATATATTTGCTTCCGCGCCCGAATTTTATGATTTTTCATCAATTATAGCTAAAAGAAAACATTGCAACAAGAAAATTGCTATTTCAAGGGTGGTAGGTATTCTAGAATCCAGCCAATGAAGCTTACAATATACAACGTATTCATCAAAAATAGAATAAATCTGACTTTATTTTTGTAAAAAATTATATAAATATTTGCTTCCGCGCCCAAATTTTATAATTTTTCATCATATTTTATCCATAGTATAGGCCCAAAAGCATGTTTATGAATGTTTTAACAAAAATTTCCATTTCAAAAATAGGTAAAATTTTACATTATTTTTGTAAAAAATCATACAAATATTTGCTTCCGCGCCCGAATTTTATGATTTTTTATCAATTTTAGCTAAAAGAAAACATTGCAACAAGAAAATTGCTATTTCAATTGTGTTAGGTATTGTAGAATCCAGCCCATGTCGCTTACAATATACTACGTATTCATCAAAAATAGGTAAAATCTGACTTTTTTTTTGTAAAAAATCATATAAATATTTGCTTCCGCGCCCGAGTTTTATAATTTTTCATCATATTTTATCCACAGTATAGGTCCAAAAGCATGTTTATGAATGTTTTAACAAAAATATCCATTTCAAAAATATATAAAATCTGACTTTATTTTTGTAAAAAATCATATAAATATTTGCTTCCGCGCCCGAATTTTATGATTTTTCATCATATTTTAGCTAAAAGAAAACATTGCAATGAGAAAATTGCTATTTCAAGTGTGTTAGGTATTCTAGAATCCAGCCCATGTAGCTTACAATATACAACGTATTCATCAAAAATAGGTAAAATCGGACTTTTTTTTTGTAAAAAATCATATAAATATTTGCTTTCGCGCCCGAATTTTATAATTTTTTATCATATTTTATCCACAGTATAGGTCCAAAAGCATGTTTATGAATCTTTTAACAAAAATATCCATTTCAAGAATAGGTAAAATCTGACTTTATTTTGTAAAAAAATCATAAATATTTGCTTCCGCGCCCGAATTTTATGATTTTTATCATAATTTAGGTAAAAGAAAACATTGCAATAAGAAAATTGCTATTTCAAGTGTGGTAGGTATTCTAGAATCTAGCCAATGAAGCTTACAATATACAACGTATTCTACAAAAATAGGAAAAATCTGACATTATTTTTGTAAAAAATTATATAAATATTTGCTTTTGCGACCATATTTTATCATTTTTCATCATATTTTATCCATAGTATAGGTCCAAAAAGCATGTTTATTAATGTTTTAACAAAAATATCCATTTCAAAAATATTTAAAATCTGACTTTATTTATGTAAAAAATCATAAAAATATTTGCTTCCGCGCCCGAATTTTATGATTTTTCATTAATTTTATCTAAAAGAAAACATTGCAACAAGAAAATTGCTATTTCAAGTGTGGTAGGTATTCTAGAATCCAGCCAATGAAGCTTACAATATACAACGTATTCATCAAAAATAGATAAAATCTGACTTTATTTTTGTAAAAAATTATATAAATTTTTGCTTCCGCGCCCGAATTTTATAATTTTTCATCATATTTTATCCATAGTACAGGTCCAAATGCATGTTTATGAATGTTTAAAAAATATATCCATTTCAAAAATAGGAAAAATCTGACTTAATTTTTGAAAAACATCATATAAATATTTCCTTCTGCGCCCGAATTTTATGATTTTTCATCATATTTTAGCTAAAAGAAAACATTGCTACAAGAAAATTGCTATTTCAAGTGTGTTAGGTAGTATAGAATCCAGCCCATGTAGCTTACAATATTCAACGTATTCATCAAAAATAGGTAAAATCTGACTTTTTTTTTGTAAAAAATCATATAAATATTTGCTTCCCCGCCCGAATTTTATAATTTTTCATCATATTTTATCCACAGTATAGGTCCAAAAGCATGTTTATGAAAGTTTAAACAAAAATATCCATTTCAAGAATAGGTGATATCTGACTTTATTTTTGTAAAAAATCATATAAATATTTGATTCCGCGCCTGAATTTTATGATTTTTTATCATAATTTAGGTAAAAGAAAACATTGCAACAAGAAAATTGCTATTTCAAGTGTGGTTGGTATTCTAGAATCCAGCCAATGAAGCTTACAATATACAACGTATTCATCAAAAATAGGTAAAATCTGACTTTATTTATATAAATAATTATATAAATATTTGCTTCCGCGCCCGAATTTTATAATTTTTCATCATATTTTGTCCACAGTATAGGTCCAAAAGCATGTTTATGAATGTTTTAACAAGAAATATCTATTTCAAAAATAGGTAAAATCTGACTTTATTTTTGTAAAAAATCATATAAATATTTGCTTCCGCGCCCGAATTTTATGATTTTTCATCATATTTCAGCTAAAAGAAAACATTGCAACAAGAAAATTGCTATTTCAAGTGTGTTAGGTATTCTAGAATCCAGCCCATGTAGCTTACAATATACAACGTATTCATCAAAAATAGGTAATTTCTGACTTTATTTTTGTAAAAACTCATATAAATATTTGCTTTCGTGCCCGAATTTTATAATTATTTATCATATTTTATCCACAGTATAGATCCAAAAGCATGTTTTAACAAAAATATCCATTTCAAGAATAGGTAAAATCTGCCTTTATTTTTGGAAAACATCATATAAATATTTGCTTCCGCGCCCGAGTTTTATGATTTTTCATCATAATTTAGGTAAAAGAAAACATTGCAACAAGAATATTGCTATTTCAAGTGTAGTAGGTATTCTAGAATCCAGCCAATGAAGCTTACAATATACAACGTATTCATCAAAAATAGGTAAAATCTGACATTTTTTTTGTAAAAAATCATATAAATATTTGCTACCGCACCCGAATTTTATAATTTTTCATCATATTTTATCCACAGTATAGGTCCAAAAGCATGTGTGTGAACGTTTTAACAAAAATATCCATTTCAAAAATAGGTAAAATCTGACTATATTTTTGTAAAATATCATATAAATATTTGCTTCCGCGCCCGAATTTTATGATTTTTCATCATAATTTAAGTAAAAGAAAACATTGCAACAAGAAAATTGCTATTTCAAGTGTAGTAGGTATTCTAGAATCCAGCCAATGAAGCTTACAATATACAACGTATTCATCAAAAATATGTAAAATCTGACATTTTTTTTGTAAAAAATCATATAAATATTTGCTACCGCGCCCGAATTTTATAATTTTTCATCATCTTTTATCCACAGTATAAATCCAAAGCATGTTTATGAATGTATTAACAAAAATATCCATTTCAAGAATATGTAAATCTGACTTTATTTTTGTAAAAAATCATATAAATATTTGCTTCCGCGCCCGAATTTTATGATTTTTCATCATAATTTAAGTAAAAGAAAACATTGCAACAAGAAAATTGCTATTTCGAGTGTGGTAGGTATTCTACAATCCAGCCCATGTAGCTTACAATATACAACGTATTCATAAAAAATAGGTAAAATCTGACTTTTTTTTTGTAAAAAATCATATAAATATTTGCTTTCGCGCCCGAATTTTATAATTTTTCATCATATATTGTCCACAGTATAGGTCCAAAAGCATGTTTATGAATGTTTTAACAAAAATATCCATTTCAAGAATAGTTAAAATCTGACTTTTTTTGTAAAAAATCATATAAATATTTGCATCCGCGCCAGAATTTTATAATTTTTTATCATATTTTATCCACAGTATAGGTCCAAAAGCATGTTTATGAATGTTTTAACAAAAATATCCATTTCAAGAATAGGTAAAATCTGACTTTATTTTTGTAAAAAATCATAAATATTTGCTTCCGCGCCCGAATTTTATGATTTTTTATCATAATTTAGGTAAAAGAAAACATTGCAATAAGAAAATTGCTATTTCAAGTGTGGTAGGTATTCTAGAATCTAGCCAATGAAGCTTACAATATACAACGTATTCTACAAAAATAGGAAAAATCTGACATTATTTTTGTAAAAAATTATATAAATATTTGCTTTTGCGACCATATTTTATCATTTTTCATCATATTTTATCCACAGTATAGGTCCAAAAGCATGTTTATGAATGTATTAACAAAAATATCCATTTCAAGAATATGTAAAATCTGACTATATTTTTGTAAAAAATCATATAAATATTTGCTTCCGCGCCCGATTTTTATGATTTTTCATCATAATTTAGGTAAAAGAAAACATTGCAACAAGAAAATTGCTATTTCAAGTGTGGTAGGTATTCTAGAATCCAGCCAATGAAGCTTACAATATACAACGTATTAATCAAAAATAGGTAAAATCTGACTTTATTTTTGTAAAAAATTATATAAATATTTGCTTCCGCTCCCGAATTTTATAATTTTTCATCATATTTTATCCATAGTATAGGTCCAAAAGCATGTTTATGAACGTTTTAACAAAAATATCCATTTCAAAAATAGGTAAAATCTGACTTTATTTTTGTAAAAAATCATATAAATATTTGCTTTCGCGCCCGAATTTGATGATTTTTCATCATATTTTAGCTAAAAGAAAACATTGCAACAAGAAAATTGCTATTTCAAGTGTGTTAGGTATTCTAGAATCAAGCCCATGTAGCTTACAATATACAACGTATTCATCAAAAATAGGTAAAATCTGACTTTTTTTTTGTAAAAAATCATATAAATATTTGCTTCCGCGCCCGAATTTTATAATTTTTTATCATATTTTATCCACAGTATAGGTCCAAAAGTATGTTTATGAATGTTTTAACAAAAATACCCATTTCAAGAATAGGTAAAATCTGACTTTATTTTTGTAAAAAATCATAAATATTTGCTTCCGCGCCCGAAATTTATGATTTTTCATTATAATTTAGGTAAAAGAAAACATTGCAATAAGAAAATTGCTATTTCAAGTGTGGTAGGTATTCTAGAATCTAGCCAATGAAGCTTACAATATACAACGTATTCATCATAAATATGAAAAATCTGACTTTATTTTTGTAAAAAATTATATAAATATTTGCTTCCGCGCCCAAATTTTATAATTTTTCATCATATTTTATCCATAGTATAGGCCCAAAAGCATGTTTATGAATGTTTTAACAAAAATATCCATTTCAAAAATAGGTAAAATCTGACTCTATTTTTGTAAAAAATCATAAATATATTTGCTTCCGCGCCCGAATTTTATGATTTTTCATCAATTATAGCTAAAAGAAAACATTGCAACAAGAAAATTGCTATTTCAAGTGTGGTAGGTATTCTAGAATCCAGCCAATGAAGCTTACAATATACAACGTATTCATCAAAAATAGAATAAATCTGACTTTATTTTTGTAAAAAATTATATAAATATTTGCTTCCGCGCCCAAATTTTATAATTTTTCATCATATTTTATCCATAGTATAGGCCCAAAAGCATGTTTATGAATGTTTTAACAAAAATTTCCATTTCAAAAATAGGTAAAATTTTACATTATTTTTGTAAAAAATCATACAAATATTTGCTTCCGCGCCCGAATTTTATGATTTTTTATCAATTTTAGCTAAAAGAAAACATTGCAACAAGAAAATTGCTATTTCAAGTGTGTTAGGTATTGTAGAATCCAGCCCATGTCGCTTACAATATACTACGTATTCATCAAAAATAGGTAAAATCTGACTTTTTTTTTGTAAAAAATCATATAAATATTTGCTTCCGCGCCCGAGTTTTATAATTTTTCATCATATTTTATCCACAGTATAGGTCCAAAAGCATGTTTATGAATGTTTTAACAAAAATATCCATTTCAAAAATATATAAAATCTGACTTTATTTTTGTAAAAAATCATATAAATATTTGCTTCCGCGCCCGAATTTTATGATTTTTCATCATATTTTAGCTAAAAGAAAACATTGCAATGAGAAAATTGCTATTTCAAGTGTGTTAGGTATTCTAGAATCCAGCCCATGTAGCTTACAATATACAACGTATTCATCAAAAATAGGTAAAATCGGACTTTTTTTTTTGTAAAAAATCATATAAATATTTGCTTTCGCGCCCGAATTTTATGAATTATCATCATAATTTAGGTAAAAGAAAACATTGCAACAAGATAAATGCTATTTCAAGTGTGGTAGGTATTCTAGAATCCAGCCAATGAAGCTTACAATATACAACGTATTCATCAAAAATAGGTAAAATCTGACAGTTTTTTTGAAAAAAATCATATAAATATTTGCTTCCGCGCCCGAATTTTATAATTTTTCATCATATTTTATCCATAGTATAGGTCCAAAAGCATGTTTATGAATGTTTTAACAAAAATATCCATTTCAAAAATTGGTAAAATCTGACTTTATTTTTGTAAAAACTCATATAAATATTAGCTTCCGCGCCCGATTTTTATGATTTTTCATCATAATTTAGGTAAAAGAATACATGGCAACAAGAAAATTGCTATTTCAAGTGTGTTAGGTATTTCTAGAATCCAGCCAATGAAGCTTACAATATACAACGTATTCATCAAAAATAGGTAAAATCTGACTTTATTTTTGTAAAAAATTATATAAATATTTGCTTCCGAGCCCAAATTATATAATTTTTTATCATATTTTAACCATAGTATAAGTCCAAAAGCTTGTTTATGAATGTTTTAACATAAATATCCATTTCAAAAATTGGTAAAATCTGACTTTATTTTTGTAAAAACTCATATAAATATTAGCTTCCGCGCCCGATTTTTGATTTTTCATCATAATTTAGGTAAAAGAATACATTGCAACAAGAAAATTGCTATTTCAAGTGTGGTAGGTATTCTAGAATCCAGCCAATGAAGCTTACAATATACAACGTATTCATCAAAAATAGGTAAAATCTGATATTTTTTTGAAAAAAATCATATAAATATTTGCTTCCGCGCCCGAATTTTATAATTTTTCATCATATTTTAGCCATAGTATAGGTCCAAAAGCATGTTTATGAATGTTTTAACAAAGATATCCATTTCAAAAATAGGTAAAATCTGACTTTATTTTAGTAAAAAATTATATAAATATTTGCTTCCGCGCCCGAATTTTATGTTTTTTCATCATAATTTAGGAAAAAGAAAACATTGCAACATGAAAATTGCTATTTCAAGTGTAGTAGATATTCTAGAATTCAGGCAATGAAGCTTACAATATACAACGTATTCATCAAAAATAGGTAAAATCTGACTTTATTTTTGTAAAATAATATATAAATATTTGCTTCCGCGCCCGAATTTTATAATTTTTCATCCTATTTTATCCATAGTATAGGTCCAAAACCATGTTTATGAACGTTTTAACAAAAATATCCATTTCAAAAATAGGTAAAATCTGACTTTATTTTTGTAAAAAATCATATAAATATTTGCTTCCGCGCCCGAATTTTATGATTTTTCATCATAATTTAGGTAAAAGAAAACATTGCAACAAGAAAGTTGCTATTTCAAGTGTGGTAGGTATCCTAGAATCCAGCCCATGTATCTTACAATATACAAGATATTCATCAAAAATAGGTAAAATCTGACTTAATTTTTGTAAAAAATTATATAAATATTTGCTTTCGCGCCCGAATTTTATAATTTTTCTTTACATTTTATCCCTAGTTTAGGTCCAAAAGCTTGTTTATTAATGTTTTAACAAAAATATCCATTTCAAAAATAGGTAAAATCTGACTTTATTTTTGTAAAAAATCATAAAATATTTGCTTCCGCTCTCGATTTTTATGATTTTTCATCATATTTTAGCTAAAAGAAAACATTGCATTAAGAAAATTGCTATTTCAAGTGTGTTAGGTATTCTAGATTCCAGCCCATGTAGCTTACAATATACAACGTTTTCATCAAAAATAGGTAAAATCTGACTTTTTGTTTGTAAAAAATCATATAAATATTTGTTTCCGCGCCCAAATTTTATAATTTTTTATCATATTTTATCCACAGTATAGGTCCAAAAGCATGTTTATGAATGTATTAACAAATATATCCATTTCAAGAATATGTAAAATCTGACTTTATTTTTGTAAAAAATCATATAAATATTTGCTTCCGCGCCCGAATTTTATGATTTTTCATCATAATTTAGGTAAAAGAGAACATTGCAACAAGAAAAATGCTATTTCAAGTGTGGTAGGTATTCTAGAATCCAGCCAATGATGCTTACAAAATACCACGTAATTATCAAAAATAGGTAAAATCTGACTTAATTTTTGCAAAAAATTATATAAATATTTGCTTCCGCGCCCGAATTTTATAATTTTTCATTATATTTTATCCATAGTATAGGTCCAAAAGCATGTTTATGAACGTTTTAACAAAAATATCCATTTCAAAAATAGGTAAAATCTGACTTTATTTTTGTAAAAATCATATAAATATTTGCTTCCGCCCCCGAATTTTATAATTTTTCATCATATTTTATCCGCAGTATAGGTCCAAAAGCATGATTATGAATGTTTTAACAAATATATCCATTTCAAAAATTGGAAAAATCTGACTTTATTTTTGTAAAAAATCATATAAATATTTGCTTCCGCGCCCGAATTTTATGATTTTTCATCATATTTAACTAAAAGAAAACATTGCAACACGAAAATTGCTATTTCAAGAGTGTTAGGTATTCTAGTATCCAGCTTATGTAGCTTAAATATACAACGTATTCATCAAAAATAGATAAAATCTGACTTTTTTTATGTAAAAAATCATGTAAATATTTGCTTCCGCGCCCGAATTTTATAATTTTTCATCATATTTTATCCACAGTATAGGTCCAAAAGCATGTTTATGATTGTATTAACAAAAATATCCATTTCAAGAATATGTAAAATCTGACTTTATTTTTGTAAGAAATCATATAAATATTTGCTTCCGCGCCCTAATTTTATGATTTTTCATCATAATTTAGGTAAAAGAAAACATTGCAACAAGAAAGTTGCTATTACAAGTGTGGTAGGTATTCTAGAATCCAGCCAATGAAGCTTACAATATACAACGTATTCATCAAAAATAGGTAAAATCTGACTTAATTTTGTAAAAAATTATATAAATATTTGCTTCCGCGCCCGAATTTTATAATTTTTTATCATTTTTAATCCATAGTATAGGTCCAAAAGCATGTTTATGAATGTTTTAACAAAAATATCCATTTCAAAAATAGGTAAAATCTGACTTTATTTTTGCAAAAAATCATTTAAATATTTCCGTCCGCGCCCGAATTTTATTTTACATCATATTTTAGCTAAAAGAAAACATTGCAACAAGAAAATTGCTATTTTAAGTGTGTTAGGTATTCTAGAATCCAGCCCATGTAGCTTACAATATACAACGTATTCATCAAAAATAGGTAAAATCTGAATTTTTTTTTGTAAAAAATCATATAAATATTTGCTTCCGCGGCCGAATTTTATAATTTTTCATCATATTTTATCCACAGTATAGGTCCAAAAGCATGTTTATGAATGTATTAACAAAAATATCCATTTCAAGAATATGTAAAATCTGACTATATTTTTGTAAAAAATCATATAAATATTTGCTTCCGCGCCCGATTTTTACTCTGAGATAGCGCG
>JAQOWZ010000595.1:0-29488 GCA_035578165.1 Stenolophus ochropezus
ACGCGCTATCTCAGAGTATCACAAAGCGTAACCATGGTTACTTACATGTCAGCTGTCACAACATATAATTTAAGTATGTTATGTTTAAAATGTGTGTTTTGAAGGTTATTTTATATTATAAATAACGTAAACATTAAAAAGATTACGTTTTGTACTATTTTCTCTACTACTTAAGTAAATAAACTATGTTGCCGAAAAAACGTAAATATGCACGCTTAATTTCTTCAACAAAAACATGTTATTATCAAAATAAAATTATATCTTCGGATAATAGACAGACCCAAATCTGTGTGAAATATTATAAACAACTCCAACAAAAATCTAGAAAAAAATAAATAATATTTCTTTAAAATTTAGACCTTAAAAAATCGATTTTTCAGGAATAATACTGAAATGGGTCGAGATACGACCTCGGTGACCTCACCAATCAATTCTACGGGAAAAATTACATAAGTGTAGCAATTTTCAAATTTATATATCAATGGATACAATTTTTATAGCGAAAAAGGCGTTTTTTCAATTTTTTCGATTTTCGTTTTTTCGCTCTAAAAATTGTATCCGCTTGAATAAATTTGTGAAAATTGATATACGTATGTAATTTTGCCAGCAGAATCGATTAGTGACATTGAATTTAAGTGACAATGAAGAGTTTGATGATTACGAGTAGGTATTTAGTGGAAAATGGTAAAAATAATACAAGTTTACTTGAAAAACGATTATTAAATAATGAAATGAGTAGTAAAGAAGAAGTGTCGATGGAAACAACAACAACTGCTGGGTTTTGTGGTGGTAAGATAGAGAATAAGAAATGTTTCACTTCAGATTTATCCTCAAACGATGACAATTTGCAAAACAGTTCGAAACGAACTTTCTGTTAAAAGAAAAATCATTGTATTATCGATTTAAACAGTTAACAATACTTACTGCTTTTCTTTAATCATATTATTTTAGGTAAATTGATTACGAGAATCAATAAAAATTTATTAAACATTCAAATCGTTGATTACAATAAACTACAACACCCCTATTTCTCTATATACACGGTATTTTCTTAACTATATTATCTCCATAAATGCTATTTCGTAATCAAATACAGTCCACATACAATTTAAATATGATATATTGTCTTAAAAAATGTTTTCACTATGAAAATTACACATTAATATCCCAGTATAATATATATTAGTAAAATCGGTTTTGTAATCAAAATATTTCAAATATTTTAAAATAACAACTTACAATATTATTGCATTTAAAAATATCATATTTACACATAATACATATATTTAAGTATAGAATATTGCTGTTTAATTAAAAATACGGGAAATTAATTAAAAACAGAAATTAGCAATAATTATAGTGAGTGACATATCTTATAGAATAACGTTCAATTAATGAGTGACGAAGTAGTGTATAAAATTATTTATTATTATTTAAATAATATCGAGTAATATTAATTATTTTGTAGTAAAAAAGGATAGAAAAACAGCCGAAATATGAAAACTAGATTTCGTGAACATCAAGTTGCGCGGGAAATTTAAAATTTTCAAACTTTTTTTTACTTTATTTGAAATTTTGATTACTTTTTTAGCAATAAAAACTGTCAAATCTTAATTTAAATAAAATTTGGACAACTTTTTTTACTTTCTTTAAAATAACTTTTTTTTAAGCTAAAAAAAGTGATAAAATCTAATTTAATTAAAAATTGGACAAGCTTTTATTAACTTGAAAAAGGTCGTTTCAAACAGTTTATGTCAAAATTCGAAATTAGAAGAAAAAATTAAAATTGAAATTTGTATCAAAATTAGAAAAAAATCTTGTATGAAACACGTTAGAAATGTAAGTTGTGTGATTTTTTCTAACTGGTTACATAAATAATTATTTTCTTTTCATGTACATGTGTTTACGCGCTATCTCAGAGTAAAATCTCTATTTCATTGTATTAAAGATAACTTTGAGCCCTATATGAAAATTTAAAGTTAGTATAAATTTCTCAAAAAATTTGGAGCTACAAAAATTTTAAAGACGGCTGTGAATTCCTCGTAAAAAGTGTGTGTAGAATGTGCAAACTAGAAACTTACCTCTTTAAAACGAACACTTATAAAATGTACCTACCTTTGAAATTCAAAACTGAGTATTTAAATTAGTGCACATACAGAGAGGGTGGCCCAGTGAAAATTATCAGCGCACTTTTTGGCGACTTAACATTAATTTTGCAAAAAAAAAAAAACGCTCGAACACGTCAATTTTAGTATAAAGGGGGACACCTGAATGGCATAACTTCAACCCTAAAATGGGGGTGGACTCAAACATGACACAGCTCGAAAGGCCTTTCAATTCTCTATCCAACAGTTTTTTTATTTTTCAAATCCGATTATTAGTTCCAGAGAAATATCGTTTAACAGGTTAAGCGCCATGGCGGTCACCGGTGTCCGTTATGTATCTGGCCAATCTGGCCATGGCGGACACCGGTGTCCGCCTGGCTTTTACTTTTTTATCGATCCTGCCTGGCCAAGCATTTACTTTCTCTTATGGGTTATAATGCAGTACTGTGTCCGCTGTGGCCCTGTAAAATCAAATGCTGGTGTCAGGACGCGCTATCTCAGAGTGGTATAAATATAAATCTTGAAAAACATACACATATTTTTTTATCCTACACATATTGAAAGTAAGATTTTCCTGCGTGTGCGTGCGCAAGAAAGTAGACATTTGCCGGTCTAGACCTACAAAATCTCACTATTCCCTAGGGAAGAAAAAAAAAACAGTTCGTGTGCGGACAAACAGATGGCGTTTAATGTGTTAGAACTAATAATCAGAATGAAATATGTGAACATGCTTTTAAAATATTGTAACTTTAGATAATTTTGATACTTACGTTAGATTCAAGGTATTTTTATTATATATTCTGTAAATAATAGAACATAGTAGTTAACCTTATTTATATGTCAAAATAAAATGTTTGTTTTTTGTTCTTATTATGTTGGTATTCAATTTCACAAATTTCTTTGAGGTTAAGTTAAATGTCAAATTACATAGTATTCGTAAGATGTTTATATTATTTCATTATGTTGTGTTGTTGTGTAGGATAAAAACTAGTGTGTGCTACATGGCAGTAAAGTTGTTTTCTGGTCGTCAAGAAGTATCCAGCCTCGACTGTGTCTCGCCGTATACATATCCTTCGGACCAGAAAAGAACAACTTTCCTACCTAGCAGCACAAATAACTATTATCGTAAAGAGACAGACATGGAATGCGTTTGATACTTTATTAATGTCATACAAAACAATACTATATACAAAACAGAATCACGCCTCCATGTCCATGTTGTTGAGATCAGCCGTGGCGGCGTTGTTGTCGTTCTCGTCTTCCTCGAGGGGGGGGGGCGCGCGGCCCGGGCTCGCAGCCCCGCCGTGTTGGACAGCAGGCTGGGTATCTTGGCTGGCGGCTGCCACAGCATCACCGCCATACACGGCCGCTCTAGTCTGAAGCCGGAATGTGTGGGTTAGTGAAAGCTAAAATAGATGCTTTCGCACTAAATATCACGGAGAGTACCATAGAGGAAGTTAAATAACAGAGTGTGTTGTCATAGCCATTTAGCATGGAACTTCAAAACAGGTTAAATGAACAAATATTATTTACAATAGTATACAGGGTGAATTCTGAAAATCTTGACATAGGGAAATAACATGGGAAAACAGTTTCCATCTGTCCCGCTAAATAAAATCCCGTGTGTATGGTATCGTTACTTACATTACTTCATTTTGCATCTAATAAAACCAAATGATATGTAATATGGCCTTTTCTAACTGAAATATTTGATAAAATAAATTGTATTTTGAAGGTTATCCTGCATATTTTCGAATAAGAAACGTGTAAAACAAAATGCTCCATAGCTGAGTGGGTACGAGGACTGATTCATAACATAAATAATCTACAAGACCTGGTTCGAGACCACCTCGGCCCTACTTTTTTTTAATTAAATTATGCTTAAAATATCTTTATTATATCAGACTATTTTAATAAAATAGCAATATTCATATTTTTATAAATAAAAAAATCCAAATATTTAATAGAATTATTATTTGCTGTCTATCAAACTTAACAATTAATTCGAATTTAGTTTTTGGTGTATAATTTTGTATTTCATGTTTCGAAACATGATATTTTAAGTATAATTTAATTTAAAAAAAAATAGGGCCGAGGTGGTCTCGAACCAGGTCTTGTAGATTATTTATGTTATGAATCAGCCCTCGTATCCACTCGGCTATGGAGCACTTTGTTTTTGACGTTTCTTATTCGAAAATATGAAGGATAACCTTCAAAATACAATTTATTTTATCAAATATTTCAGTTAGAAAAGGCCATATTACACAACATTTGGTTTTATTAGATGCAAAATTAAGTAATCTAACTAACGATACCATATACACCCGATTTTATTTAGCGGGACAGATGGAAACAGAAAAAAACTGTTTTCCCATGTTATTTCCCTATGTCAAGGTTTTCAGTATTCACCCTGTACATATTGTGTTATTATGAGTAAAAGTGATAGTTTGTGTGGCGAGCATGGACAATTGCATGCAAGGCACACAAACACACTTTTACTCTGAATAACACATGCTATTTTTTCTTCAAACGAAGAAATTTTAAAGATTAATTACTATTTGACGTTTAATATGTAGGTTACCTGTCAGTTATTCATAATTTTTAGTAACTTTATTCTTAGGTTATCTAGTTTTTATAGTGACATTTAAGGCGATATTACAGATATCTATTGTACAAGTTACTTCTTATTGGCTGATTCTACAAACGGCGGCGAAGAAATTAAACGGCGGCTAGAATAAAAAATTATATTACGGCGGCATAGAAATTAAACTTCAACCTTGTCAATCACGTCACAGAAGATGTAACGTTTATGACGTTTGAAAAAAAAGTATTTATTAAATGCGCAATTACAAAAAAAAATATTAAAAAGAAATTTCAACACTTTGAATTGAACCGAAAACCTACGATTGTTGAACAAGGGTAAATTTATCAAATAGAAATGATTATATTTCCTCCAAAGTGGAAGAAGCTGTATCAGCTTTCCACGCCTTGTCGCCGTCCATGTACACCATCATACTGCCCCAGTCAAACTTCTACGCGTTCAATCATTGTTTACAAATACACAAATGTGAAGCTTGTCACACGCATTTTCAACAAAATTTCGAAATAGACAACAACATATTTATACATTATTAAAATCATAATTTGGAGAATTCTGAGTTTGCAAATTTTAAAACAACACTCGAATATTTTTATAATTACATATGTTGTTTAGAAAATACTTTTTATATAAATATTGAAAAATTGATTTGTATTAATTAAAGATGTAGGATATTGCTTTGGGTTTCAACTCGTGAAATTCTCCACTGGATTATTAAGAAACTTGTATGTAAGACGCTGAATATTTTATGCTATGAAATAAGTAATGTGAATCTTAAATCTAATCAAAAATAAAGAAATAGAAAATTGGACTTAGTGATGAACTTGCAAAATACAGACTATTTATTTATTTCGTTTTAACATAACAAAATGATTAAAATTGTAAAACATTCAAAATATTTTTTTTTATTTTTCAAATCCTAAAATTAGTTCCACAGATATACCGTTTAAAAAAAAAATGATCATTTTTTTTTTATTTAAAGGTAGAATTAGTGTGGATAAGAAGGCAGAATTTAACGTTTGTTTTCGATTTATTCATGATAATTACTATTTTTAGGTAAAATTGTGCAAAATAAATGGTAATATAGGGATTTTATTATTTAACTGAAATTTAATTTCAAACATATCATTAGATTTATAATTTTATGTAGAATCCAAATATGTAAAAATTATTAGGATGTTCCATTTAAAATAAGAAAGTTGGGCTCCATATCTTGAGAACCACTGGTTTAAAAAAATATTTGTTTGGCTTATTTTGATAGTCTTGTAAAATGGTGGTTCTTTGCTAATATAACCAACCTTGTATCTATTATAGTTTTTGAGATAGCAATATGGTGGCACACTTAAATGGAACACCCTGTATACATATATATACATACATACATAATAACCTTCAAAAACACATTTTAAACATTTGTTAAGCCTTTTACAACCAATATACATTGTATACAAACCAAAAAACTAACATTTTCTTTATTAAATTCAACATTCTTGTACAAAAATTAATGTTTCCAATATTAAAATAAATTGTTAGTTTGTTGAAATTAACTTTTTTTTAGTAAAATCAAAGTTAAATTTATTGTAATCAACGTATTTTTTAAATAAAACCACCGTTTAATTTGTTGAAATTAACATTTTCTTTATAAAATTTAACATTCTTGGATAAAAATAATTTTTTTCTTATTAAAATCAACTGTTAATTTATTAAAATCAAGTTTTTTCTATTATAATCAAAGTTGAAATTATTATTATTGTTGAAAATAACTTTTTTACTAAAATCAAAGTTAAATTTTTGTTGAAATCAATGCTTTGTTTTACAAAAATCATTGTTCAATTTATTTATTTTTTACTAATCATCATTTAATCTGTGAAATTAACATTTACTTTACTAAATTCAACATTCTTTTACAAAAATCAAGTTTTTTTCAAAGTTAAATTTATTGTAATCAACGAATTTTTTTAATAAAATCATCGTGTTTAATTTGTTAAAATTAAAAATTTTCTTTATGAAATTCAAAATTCTTTTACAAAAATCAATGTTTTGTGTTACTAAAATCAACGGTTAATTTATTAAAATCAACATATTTTTGAGATGAGACAAGTGTGGAATGTTTATATTACAGATGTCAAGTCAATTACCACAGTCAGTTGTGAACGAACCAACCTCACCGAGCTGTTGTGAAACAGCCTTTTTTTGACATGCATAAAAAAATATACTCAGATAATTAAAACATTGTATTTTAAAAGTACGTGCCCTTTTATTTGTTTTAAGAATGTAACAGCAATAAATGAACATGCTAATAGTGTTATTTATCTTACAGATAGCATTCATATATGCGAAAGAATTTTACAAGAACCTGAACAACAGCATATAATATTGACTAGATTCTTTAATAAATATGTATAAACATGTAATGTGTGTACTATATTATTATAAATAAAGAGTTATACAATCCTTGCAACAAATATGATGTGCTTGTGTTTTTTTTAATTGAACCTTGAAAATCCTATATTACAATATAAACAAGTTACAAGTACCTTTAAACAATATAATAAACAAATGTTTAAAGCAGATGAATGTATCTAAACAGTATTTATTAATATAACCTATAAGTGTCATTACGTACCTGTTTATGTCAATTTTCTCTCTTTTTACAACATTTAGTTTGTTGAAGCCCATTTATTTATTATTATTTATGGTCCAGAAATAGGGATTAAGCATTTTCACTGTGATTGTTTATGCTGAAAAGAAAATTTATTAAAATTTTAACTTAGGATGTCAACTAGTATTCATATGTTTCTAATAGACTTGTGACCCGTGACATGACTAAGAAACTTAGTGAAAATTATCTTTTTTATTACATACAGCTCATTAAATATTCATATTTACAAATAATATATAAATTTAAAAGTTATTTCTTGCTAACTAATTAGAATTACGAGAAGTTAATAGTTTTTAAAATTATCAGCGCCATCTTACGAGCATAAATTGAATTACTGAAACCATATGACAAAAATATTTTACTATTTATTACATTTTATACACAACACACATACATATGTGAAACCAAGAATTTTTTTGATTTTTTTTTTTTTTTTTTTTTTTTTTTTTTTTTTTAAGTCCACAAATATATACTGTTAATCATTTCATACCGTACTTTTACATATTAATAAACATTATATGGTAATGGAAAATTACAAATCTTATTGCATTCTCTTATCTTACAATTGTATTATGTAACAGTATTTTTAAATAAATTAATAAATGTATTATTAAATAATAATTTTATTTTTTTAGTAACTTTTTTAGATACAAGGTTGGTATCACAAAGCGTAACCATGGTTACTTACATGTCAGCTGTCACAACATATAATTTAAGTATGTTATGTTTAAAATGTGTGTTTTGAAGGTTATTTTATATTATAAATAACGTAAACATTAAAAAGATTACGTTTTGTACTATTTTCTCTACTACTTAAGTAAATAAACTATGTTGCCGAAAAAACGTAAATATGCACGCTTAATTTCTTCAACAAAAACATGTTATTATCAAAATAAAATTATATCTTCGGATAATAGACAGACCCAAATCTGTGTGAAATATTATAAACAACTCCAACAAAAATCTAGAAAAAAATAAATAATATTTCTTTAAAATTTAGACCTTAAAAAATCGATTTTTCAGGAATAATACTGAAATGGGTCGAGATACGACCTCGGTGACCTCACCAATCAATTCTACGGGAAAAATTACATAAGTGTAGCAATTTTCAAATTTATATATCAATGGATACAATTTTTATAGCGAAAAAGGCGTTTTTTCAATTTTTTCGATTTTCGTTTTTTCGCTCTAAAAATTGTATCCGCTTGAATAAATTTGTGAAAATTGATATACGTATGTAATTTTGCCAGCAGAATCGATTAGTGACATTGAATTTAAGTGACAATGAAGAGTTTGATGATTACGAGTAGGTATTTAGTGGAAAATGGTAAAAATAATACAAGTTTACTTGAAAAACGATTATTAAATAATGAAATGAGTAGTAAAGAAGAAGTGTCGATGGAAACAACAACAACTGCTGGGTTTTGTGGTGGTAAGATAGAGAATAAGAAATGTTTCACTTCAGATTTATCCTCAAACGATGACAATTTGCAAAACAGTTCGAAACGAACTTTCTGTTAAAAGAAAAATCATTGTATTATCGATTTAAACAGTTAACAATACTTACTGCTTTTCTTTAATCATATTATTTTAGGTAAATTGATTACGAGAATCAATAAAAATTTATTAAACATTCAAATCGTTGATTACAATAAACTACAACACCCCTATTTCTCTATATACACGGTATTTTCTTAACTATATTATCTCCATAAATGCTATTTCGTAATCAAATACAGTCCACATACAATTTAAATATGATATATTGTCTTAAAAAATGTTTTCACTATGAAAATTACACATTAATATCCCAGTATAATATATATTAGTAAAATCGGTTTTGTAATCAAAATATTTCAAATATTTTAAAATAACAACTTACAATATTATTGCATTTAAAAATATCATATTTACACATAATACATATATTTAAGTATAGAATATTGCTGTTTAATTAAAAATACGGGAAATTAATTAAAAACAGAAATTAGCAATAATTATAGTGAGTGACATATCTTATAGAATAACGTTCAATTAATGAGTGACGAAGTAGTGTATAAAATTATTTATTATTATTTAAATAATATCGAGTAATATTAATTATTTTGTAGTAAAAAAGGATAGAAAAACAGCCGAAATATGAAAACTAGATTTCGTGAACATCAAGTTGCGCGGGAAATTTAAAATTTTCAAACTTTTTTTTACTTTATTTGAAATTTTGATTACTTTTTTAGCAATAAAAACTGTCAAATCTTAATTTAAATAAAATTTGGACAACTTTTTTTACTTTCTTTAAAATAACTTTTTTTTAAGCTAAAAAAAGTGATAAAATCTAATTTAATTAAAAATTGGACAAGCTTTTATTAACTTGAAAAAGGTCGTTTCAAACAGTTTATGTCAAAATTCGAAATTAGAAGAAAAAATTAAAATTGAAATTTGTATCAAAATTAGAAAAAAATCTTGTATGAAACACGTTAGAAATGTAAGTTGTGTGATTTTTTCTAACTGGTTACATAAATAATTATTTTCTTTTCATGTACATGTGTTTCATATCGTTGGAAAGAAAAAAATCTCTATTTCATTGTATTAAAGATAACTTTGAGCCCTATATGAAAATTTAAAGTTAGTATAAATTTCTCAAAAAATTTGGAGCTACAAAAATTTTAAAGACGGCTGTGAATTCCTCGTAAAAAGTGTGTGTAGAATGTGCAAACTAGAAACTTACCTCTTTAAAACGAACACTTATAAAATGTACCTACCTTTGAAATTCAAAACTGAGTATTTAAATTAGTGCACATACAGAGAGGGTGGCCCAGTGAAAATTATCAGCGCACTTTTTGGCGACTTAACATTAATTTTGCAAAAAAAAAAAACGCTCGAACACGTCAATTTTAGTATAAAGGGGGACACCTGAATGGCATAACTTCAACCCTAAAATGGGGGTGGACTCAAACATGACACAGCTCGAAAGGCCTTTCAATTCTCTATCCAACAGTTTTTTTATTTTTCAAATCCGATTATTAGTTCCAGAGAAATATCGTTTAACAGGTTAAGCGCCATGGCGGTCACCGGTGTCCGTTATGTATCTGGCCAATCTGGCCATGGCGGACACCGGTGTCCGCCTGGCTTTTACTTTTTTATCGATCCTGCCTGGCCAAGCATTTACTTTCTCTTATGGGTTATAATGCAGTACTGTGTCCGCTGTGGCCCTGTAAAATCAAATGCTGGTGTCAGGTTTTTAGTAGCAATATCCTGGTATAAATATAAATCTTGAAAAACATACACATATTTTTTTATCCTACACATATTGAAAGTAAGATTTTCCTGCGTGTGCGTGCGCAAGAAAGTAGACATTTGCCGGTCTAGACCTACAAAATCTCACTATTCCCTAGGGAAGAAAAAAAAAACAGTTCGTGTGCGGACAAACAGATGGCGTTTAATGTGTTAGAACTAATAATCAGAATGAAATATGTGAACATGCTTTTAAAATATTGTAACTTTAGATAATTTTGATACTTACGTTAGATTCAAGGTATTTTTATTATATATTCTGTAAATAATAGAACATAGTAGTTAACCTTATTTATATGTCAAAATAAAATGTTTGTTTTTTGTTCTTATTATGTTGGTATTCAATTTCACAAATTTCTTTGAGGTTAAGTTAAATGTCAAATTACATAGTATTCGTAAGATGTTTATATTATTTCATTATGTTGTGTTGTTGTGTAGGATAAAAACTAGTGTGTGCTACATGGCAGTAAAGTTGTTTTCTGGTCGTCAAGAAGTATCCAGCCTCGACTGTGTCTCGCCGTATACATATCCTTCGGACCAGAAAAGAACAACTTTCCTACCTAGCAGCACAAATAACTATTATCGTAAAGAGACAGACATGGAATGCGTTTGATACTTTATTAATGTCATACAAAACAATACTATATACAAAACAGAATCACGCCTCCATGTCCATGTTGTTGAGATCAGCCGTGGCGGCGTTGTTGTCGTTCTCGTCTTCCTCGAGGGGGGGGCGCGCGGCCCGGGCTCGCAGCCCCGCCGTGTTGGACAGCAGGCTGGGTATCTTGGCTGGCGGCTGCCACAGCATCACCGCCATACACGGCCGCTCTAGTCTGAAGCCGGAATGTGTGGGTTAGTGAAAGCTAAAATAGATGCTTTCGCACTAAATATCACGGAGAGTACCATAGAGGAAGTTAAATAACAGAGTGTGTTGTCATAGCCATTTAGCATGGAACTTCAAAACAGGTTAAATGAACAAATATTATTTACAATAGTATACAGGGTGAATTCTGAAAATCTTGACATAGGGAAATAACATGGGAAAACAGTTTCCATCTGTCCCGCTAAATAAAATCCCGTGTGTATGGTATCGTTACTTACATTACTTCATTTTGCATCTAATAAAACCAAATGATATGTAATATGGCCTTTTCTAACTGAAATATTTGATAAAATAAATTGTATTTTGAAGGTTATCCTGCATATTTTCGAATAAGAAACGTGTAAAACAAAATGCTCCATAGCTGAGTGGGTACGAGGACTGATTCATAACATAAATAATCTACAAGACCTGGTTCGAGACCACCTCGGCCCTACTTTTTTTTAATTAAATTATGCTTAAAATATCTTTATTATATCAGACTATTTTAATAAAATAGCAATATTCATATTTTTATAAATAAAAAAATCCAAATATTTAATAGAATTATTATTTGCTGTCTATCAAACTTAACAATTAATTCGAATTTAGTTTTTGGTGTATAATTTTGTATTTCATGTTTCGAAACATGATATTTTAAGTATAATTTAATTTAAAAAAAAATAGGGCCGAGGTGGTCTCGAACCAGGTCTTGTAGATTATTTATGTTATGAATCAGCCCTCGTATCCACTCGGCTATGGAGCACTTTGTTTTTGACGTTTCTTATTCGAAAATATGAAGGATAACCTTCAAAATACAATTTATTTTATCAAATATTTCAGTTAGAAAAGGCCATATTACACAACATTTGGTTTTATTAGATGCAAAATTAAGTAATCTAACTAACGATACCATATACACCCGATTTTATTTAGCGGGACAGATGGAAACAGAAAAAAACTGTTTTCCCATGTTATTTCCCTATGTCAAGGTTTTCAGTATTCACCCTGTACATATTGTGTTATTATGAGTAAAAGTGATAGTTTGTGTGGCGAGCATGGACAATTGCATGCAAGGCACACAAACACACTTTTACTCTGAATAACACATGCTATTTTTTCTTCAAACGAAGAAATTTTAAAGATTAATTACTATTTGACGTTTAATATGTAGGTTACCTGTCAGTTATTCATAATTTTTAGTAACTTTATTCTTAGGTTATCTAGTTTTTATAGTGACATTTAAGGCGATATTACAGATATCTATTGTACAAGTTACTTCTTATTGGCTGATTCTACAAACGGCGGCGAAGAAATTAAACGGCGGCTAGAATAAAAAATTATATTACGGCGGCATAGAAATTAAACTTCAACCTTGTCAATCACGTCACAGAAGATGTAACGTTTATGACGTTTGAAAAAAAAGTATTTATTAAATGCGCAATTACAAAAAAAAATATTAAAAAGAAATTTCAACACTTTGAATTGAACCGAAAACCTACGATTGTTGAACAAGGGTAAATTTATCAAATAGAAATGATTATATTTCCTCCAAAGTGGAAGAAGCTGTATCAGCTTTCCACGCCTTGTCGCCGTCCATGTACACCATCATACTGCCCCAGTCAAACTTCTACGCGTTCAATCATTGTTTACAAATACACAAATGTGAAGCTTGTCACACGCATTTTCAACAAAATTTCGAAATAGACAACAACATATTTATACATTATTAAAATCATAATTTGGAGAATTCTGAGTTTGCAAATTTTAAAACAACACTCGAATATTTTTATAATTACATATGTTGTTTAGAAAATACTTTTTATATAAATATTGAAAAATTGATTTGTATTAATTAAAGATGTAGGATATTGCTTTGGGTTTCAACTCGTGAAATTCTCCACTGGATTATTAAGAAACTTGTATGTAAGACGCTGAATATTTTATGCTATGAAATAAGTAATGTGAATCTTAAATCTAATCAAAAATAAAGAAATAGAAAATTGGACTTAGTGATGAACTTGCAAAATACAGACTATTTATTTATTTCGTTTTAACATAACAAAATGATTAAAATTGTAAAACATTCAAAATATTTTTTTTTATTTTTCAAATCCTAAAATTAGTTCCACAGATATACCGTTTAAAAAAAAAATGATCATTTTTTTTTTATTTAAAGGTAGAATTAGTGTGGATAAGAAGGCAGAATTTAACGTTTGTTTTCGATTTATTCATGATAATTACTATTTTTAGGTAAAATTGTGCAAAATAAATGGTAATATAGGGATTTTATTATTTAACTGAAATTTAATTTCAAACATATCATTAGATTTATAATTTTATGTAGAATCCAAATATGTAAAAATTATTAGGATGTTCCATTTAAAATAAGAAAGTTGGGCTCCATATCTTGAGAACCACTGGTTTAAAAAAATATTTGTTTGGCTTATTTTGATAGTCTTGTAAAATGGTGGTTCTTTGCTAATATAACCAACCTTGTATCTATTATAGTTTTTGAGATAGCAATATGGTGGCACACTTAAATGGAACACCCTGTATACATATATATACATACATACATAATAACCTTCAAAAACACATTTTAAACATTTGTTAAGCCTTTTGCAACCAATATACATTGTATACAAACCAAAAAACTAACATTTTCTTTATTAAATTCAACATTCTTGTACAAAAATTAATGTTTCCAATATTAAAATAAATTGTTAGTTTGTTGAAATTAACTTTTTTTTAGTAAAATCAAAGTTAAATTTATTGTAATCAACGTATTTTTTAAATAAAACCACCGTTTAATTTGTTGAAATTAACATTTTCTTTATAAAATTTAACATTCTTGGATAAAAATAATTTTTTTCTTATTAAAATCAACTGTTAATTTATTAAAATCAAGTTTTTTCTATTATAATCAAAGTTGAAATTATTATTATTGTTGAAAATAACTTTTTTACTAAAATCAAAGTTAAATTTTTGTTGAAATCAATGCTTTGTTTTACAAAAATCATTGTTCAATTTATTTATTTTTTACTAATCATCATTTAATCTGTGAAATTAACATTTACTTTACTAAATTCAACATTCTTTTACAAAAATCAAGTTTTTTTCAAAGTTAAATTTATTGTAATCAACGAATTTTTTTAATAAAATCATCGTGTTTAATTTGTTAAAATTAAAAATTTTCTTTATGAAATTCAAAATTCTTTTACAAAAATCAATGTTTTGTGTTACTAAAATCAACGGTTAATTTATTAAAATCAACATATTTTTGAGATGAGACAAGTGTGGAATGTTTATATTACAGATGTCAAGTCAATTACCACAGTCAGTTGTGAACGAACCAACCTCACCGAGCTGTTGTGAAACAGCCTTTTTTTGACATGCATAAAAAAATATACTCAGATAATTAAAACATTGTATTTTAAAAGTACGTGCCCTTTTATTTGTTTTAAGAATGTAACAGCAATAAATGAACATGCTAATAGTGTTATTTATCTTACAGATAGCATTCATATATGCGAAAGAATTTTACAAGAACCTGAACAACAGCATATAATATTGACTAGATTCTTTAATAAATATGTATAAACATGTAATGTGTGTACTATATTATTATAAATAAAGAGTTATACAATCCTTGCAACAAATATGATGTGCTTGTGTTTTTTTTAATTGAACCTTGAAAATCCTATATTACAATATAAACAAGTTACAAGTACCTTTAAACAATATAATAAACAAATGTTTAAAGCAGATGAATGTATCTAAACAGTATTTATTAATATAACCTATAAGTGTCATTACGTACCTGTTTATGTCAATTTTCTCTCTTTTTACAACATTTAGTTTGTTGAAGCCCATTTATTTATTATTATTTATGGTCCAGAAATAGGGATTAAGCATTTTCACTGTGATTGTTTATGCTGAAAAGAAAATTTATTAAAATTTTAACTTAGGATGTCAACTAGTATTCATATGTTTCTAATAGACTTGTGACCCGTGACATGACTAAGAAACTTAGTGAAAATTATCTTTTTTATTACATACAGCTCATTAAATATTCATATTTACAAATAATATATAAATTTAAAAGTTATTTCTTGCTAACTAATTAGAATTACGAGAAGTTAATAGTTTTTAAAATTATCAGCGCCATCTTACGAGCATAAATTGAATTACTGAAACCATATGACAAAAATATTTTACTATTTATTACATTTTATACACAACACACATACATATGTGAAACCAAGAATTTTTTTGATTTTTTTTTTTTTTTTTTTTTTTTTTTTTTTTTTAAGTCCACAAATATATACTGTTAATCATTTCATACCGTACTTTTACATATTAATAAACATTATATGGTAATGGAAAATTACAAATCTTATTGCATTCTCTTATCTTACAATTGTATTATGTAACAGTATTTTTAAATAAATTAATAAATGTATTATTAAATAATAATTTTATTTTTTTAGTAACTTTTTTAGATACAAGGTTGGTATCACAAAGCGTAACCATGGTTACTTACATGTCAGCTGTCACAACATATAATTTAAGTATGTTATGTTTAAAATGTGTGTTTTGAAGGTTATTTTATATTATAAATAACGTAAACATTAAAAAGATTACGTTTTGTACTATTTTCTCTACTACTTAAGTAAATAAACTATGTTGCCGAAAAAACGTAAATATGCACGCTTAATTTCTTCAACAAAAACATGTTATTATCAAAATAAAATTATATCTTCGGATAATAGACAGACCCAAATCTGTGTGAAATATTATAAACAACTCCAACAAAAATCTAGAAAAAAATAAATAATATTTCTTTAAAATTTAGACCTTAAAAAATCGATTTTTCAGGAATAATACTGAAATGGGTCGAGATACGACCTCGGTGACCTCACCAATCAATTCTACGGGAAAAATTACATAAGTGTAGCAATTTTCAAATTTATATATCAATGGATACAATTTTTATAGCGAAAAAGGCGTTTTTTCAATTTTTTCGATTTTCGTTTTTTCGCTCTAAAAATTGTATCCGCTTGAATAAATTTGTGAAAATTGATATACGTATGTAATTTTGCCAGCAGAATCGATTAGTGACATTGAATTTAAGTGACAATGAAGAGTTTGATGATTACGAGTAGGTATTTAGTGGAAAATGGTAAAAATAATACAAGTTTACTTGAAAAACGATTATTAAATAATGAAATGAGTAGTAAAGAAGAAGTGTCGATGGAAACAACAACAACTGCTGGGTTTTGTGGTGGTAAGATAGAGAATAAGAAATGTTTCACTTCAGATTTATCCTCAAACGATGACAATTTGCAAAACAGTTCGAAACGAACTTTCTGTTAAAAGAAAAATCATTGTATTATCGATTTAAACAGTTAACAATACTTACTGCTTTTCTTTAATCATATTATTTTAGGTAAATTGATTACGAGAATCAATAAAAATTTATTAAACATTCAAATCGTTGATTACAATAAACTACAACACCCCTATTTCTCTATATACACGGTATTTTCTTAACTATATTATCTCCATAAATGCTATTTCGTAATCAAATACAGTCCACATACAATTTAAATATGATATATTGTCTTAAAAAATGTTTTCACTATGAAAATTACACATTAATATCCCAGTATAATATATATTAGTAAAATCGGTTTTGTAATCAAAATATTTCAAATATTTTAAAATAACAACTTACAATATTATTGCATTTAAAAATATCATATTTACACATAATACATATATTTAAGTATAGAATATTGCTGTTTAATTAAAAATACGGGAAATTAATTAAAAACAGAAATTAGCAATAATTATAGTGAGTGACATATCTTATAGAATAACGTTCAATTAATGAGTGACGAAGTAGTGTATAAAATTATTTATTATTATTTAAATAATATCGAGTAATATTAATTATTTTGTAGTAAAAAAGGATAGAAAAACAGCCGAAATATGAAAACTAGATTTCGTGAACATCAAGTTGCGCGGGAAATTTAAAATTTTCAAACTTTTTTTTACTTTATTTGAAATTTTGATTACTTTTTTAGCAATAAAAACTGTCAAATCTTAATTTAAATAAAATTTGGACAACTTTTTTTACTTTCTTTAAAATAACTTTTTTTTAAGCTAAAAAAAGTGATAAAATCTAATTTAATTAAAAATTGGACAAGCTTTTATTAACTTGAAAAAGGTCGTTTCAAACAGTTTATGTCAAAATTCGAAATTAGAAGAAAAAATTAAAATTGAAATTTGTATCAAAATTAGAAAAAAATCTTGTATGAAACACGTTAGAAATGTAAGTTGTGTGATTTTTTCTAACTGGTTACATAAATAATTATTTTCTTTTCATGTACATGTGTTTCATATCGTTGGAAAGAAAAAAATCTCTATTTCATTGTATTAAAGATAACTTTGAGCCCTATATGAAAATTTAAAGTTAGTATAAATTTCTCAAAAAATTTGGAGCTACAAAAATTTTAAAGACGGCTGTGAATTCCTCGTAAAAAGTGTGTGTAGAATGTGCAAACTAGAAACTTACCTCTTTAAAACGAACACTTATAAAATGTACCTACCTTTGAAATTCAAAACTGAGTATTTAAATTAGTGCACATACAGAGAGGGTGGCCCAGTGAAAATTATCAGCGCACTTTTTGGCGACTTAACATTAATTTTGCAAAAAAAAAAAACGCTCGAACACGTCAATTTTAGTATAAAGGGGGACACCTGAATGGCATAACTTCAACCCTAAAATGGGGGTGGACTCAAACATGACACAGCTCGAAAGGCCTTTCAATTCTCTATCCAACAGTTTTTTTATTTTTCAAATCCGATTATTAGTTCCAGAGAAATATCGTTTAACAGGTTAAGCGCCATGGCGGTCACCGGTGTCCGTTATGTATCTGGCCAATCTGGCCATGGCGGACACCGGTGTCCGCCTGGCTTTTACTTTTTTATCGATCCTGCCTGGCCAAGCATTTACTTTCTCTTATGGGTTATAATGCAGTACTGTGTCCGCTGTGGCCCTGTAAAATCAAATGCTGGTGTCAGGTTTTTAGTAGCAATATCCTGGTATAAATATAAATCTTGAAAAACATACACATATTTTTTTATCCTACACATATTGAAAGTAAGATTTTCCTGCGTGTGCGTGCGCAAGAAAGTAGACATTTGCCGGTCTAGACCTACAAAATCTCACTATTCCCTAGGGAAGAAAAAAAAAACAGTTCGTGTGCGGACAAACAGATGGCGTTTAATGTGTTAGAACTAATAATCAGAATGAAATATGTGAACATGCTTTTAAAATATTGTAACTTTAGATAATTTTGATACTTACGTTAGATTCAAGGTATTTTTATTATATATTCTGTAAATAATAGAACATAGTAGTTAACCTTATTTATATGTCAAAATAAAATGTTTGTTTTTTGTTCTTATTATGTTGGTATTCAATTTCACAAATTTCTTTGAGGTTAAGTTAAATGTCAAATTACATAGTATTCGTAAGATGTTTATATTATTTCATTATGTTGTGTTGTTGTGTAGGATAAAAACTAGTGTGTGCTACATGGCAGTAAAGTTGTTTTCTGGTCGTCAAGAAGTATCCAGCCTCGACTGTGTCTCGCCGTATACATATCCTTCGGACCAGAAAAGAACAACTTTCCTACCTAGCAGCACAAATAACTATTATCGTAAAGAGACAGACATGGAATGCGTTTGATACTTTATTAATGTCATACAAAACAATACTATATACAAAACAGAATCACGCCTCCATGTCCATGTTGTTGAGATCAGCCGTGGCGGCGTTGTTGTCGTTCTCGTCTTCCTCGAGGGGGGGGCGCGCGGCCCGGGCTCGCAGCCCCGCCGTGTTGGACAGCAGGCTGGGTATCTTGGCTGGCGGCTGCCACAGCATCACCGCCATACACGGCCGCTCTAGTCTGAAGCCGGAATGTGTGGGTTAGTGAAAGCTAAAATAGATGCTTTCGCACTAAATATCACGGAGAGTACCATAGAGGAAGTTAAATAACAGAGTGTGTTGTCATAGCCATTTAGCATGGAACTTCAAAACAGGTTAAATGAACAAATATTATTTACAATAGTATACAGGGTGAATTCTGAAAATCTTGACATAGGGAAATAACATGGGAAAACAGTTTCCATCTGTCCCGCTAAATAAAATCCCGTGTGTATGGTATCGTTACTTACATTACTTCATTTTGCATCTAATAAAACCAAATGATATGTAATATGGCCTTTTCTAACTGAAATATTTGATAAAATAAATTGTATTTTGAAGGTTATCCTGCATATTTTCGAATAAGAAACGTGTAAAACAAAATGCTCCATAGCTGAGTGGGTACGAGGACTGATTCATAACATAAATAATCTACAAGACCTGGTTCGAGACCACCTCGGCCCTACTTTTTTTTAATTAAATTATGCTTAAAATATCTTTATTATATCAGACTATTTTAATAAAATAGCAATATTCATATTTTTATAAATAAAAAAATCCAAATATTTAATAGAATTATTATTTGCTGTCTATCAAACTTAACAATTAATTCGAATTTAGTTTTTGGTGTATAATTTTGTATTTCATGTTTCGAAACATGATATTTTAAGTATAATTTAATTTAAAAAAAAATAGGGCCGAGGTGGTCTCGAACCAGGTCTTGTAGATTATTTATGTTATGAATCAGCCCTCGTATCCACTCGGCTATGGAGCACTTTGTTTTTGACGTTTCTTATTCGAAAATATGAAGGATAACCTTCAAAATACAATTTATTTTATCAAATATTTCAGTTAGAAAAGGCCATATTACACAACATTTGGTTTTATTAGATGCAAAATTAAGTAATCTAACTAACGATACCATATACACCCGATTTTATTTAGCGGGACAGATGGAAACAGAAAAAAACTGTTTTCCCATGTTATTTCCCTATGTCAAGGTTTTCAGTATTCACCCTGTACATATTGTGTTATTATGAGTAAAAGTGATAGTTTGTGTGGCGAGCATGGACAATTGCATGCAAGGCACACAAACACACTTTTACTCTGAATAACACATGCTATTTTTTCTTCAAACGAAGAAATTTTAAAGATTAATTACTATTTGACGTTTAATATGTAGGTTACCTGTCAGTTATTCATAATTTTTAGTAACTTTATTCTTAGGTTATCTAGTTTTTATAGTGACATTTAAGGCGATATTACAGATATCTATTGTACAAGTTACTTCTTATTGGCTGATTCTACAAACGGCGGCGAAGAAATTAAACGGCGGCTAGAATAAAAAATTATATTACGGCGGCATAGAAATTAAACTTCAACCTTGTCAATCACGTCACAGAAGATGTAACGTTTATGACGTTTGAAAAAAAAGTATTTATTAAATGCGCAATTACAAAAAAAAATATTAAAAAGAAATTTCAACACTTTGAATTGAACCGAAAACCTACGATTGTTGAACAAGGGTAAATTTATCAAATAGAAATGATTATATTTCCTCCAAAGTGGAAGAAGCTGTATCAGCTTTCCACGCCTTGTCGCCGTCCATGTACACCATCATACTGCCCCAGTCAAACTTCTACGCGTTCAATCATTGTTTACAAATACACAAATGTGAAGCTTGTCACACGCATTTTCAACAAAATTTCGAAATAGACAACAACATATTTATACATTATTAAAATCATAATTTGGAGAATTCTGAGTTTGCAAATTTTAAAACAACACTCGAATATTTTTATAATTACATATGTTGTTTAGAAAATACTTTTTATATAAATATTGAAAAATTGATTTGTATTAATTAAAGATGTAGGATATTGCTTTGGGTTTCAACTCGTGAAATTCTCCACTGGATTATTAAGAAACTTGTATGTAAGACGCTGAATATTTTATGCTATGAAATAAGTAATGTGAATCTTAAATCTAATCAAAAATAAAGAAATAGAAAATTGGACTTAGTGATGAACTTGCAAAATACAGACTATTTATTTATTTCGTTTTAACATAACAAAATGATTAAAATTGTAAAACATTCAAAATATTTTTTTTTATTTTTCAAATCCTAAAATTAGTTCCACAGATATACCGTTTAAAAAAAAAATGATCATTTTTTTTTTATTTAAAGGTAGAATTAGTGTGGATAAGAAGGCAGAATTTAACGTTTGTTTTCGATTTATTCATGATAATTACTATTTTTAGGTAAAATTGTGCAAAATAAATGGTAATATAGGGATTTTATTATTTAACTGAAATTTAATTTCAAACATATCATTAGATTTATAATTTTATGTAGAATCCAAATATGTAAAAATTATTAGGATGTTCCATTTAAAATAAGAAAGTTGGGCTCCATATCTTGAGAACCACTGGTTTAAAAAAATATTTGTTTGGCTTATTTTGATAGTCTTGTAAAATGGTGGTTCTTTGCTAATATAACCAACCTTGTATCTATTATAGTTTTTGAGATAGCAATATGGTGGCACACTTAAATGGAACACCCTGTATACATATATATACATACATACATAATAACCTTCAAAAACACATTTTAAACATTTGTTAAGCCTTTTACAACCAATATACATTGTATACAAACCAAAAAACTAACATTTTCTTTATTAAATTCAACATTCTTGTACAAAAATTAATGTTTCCAATATTAAAATAAATTGTTAGTTTGTTGAAATTAACTTTTTTTTAGTAAAATCAAAGTTAAATTTATTGTAATCAACGTATTTTTTAAATAAAACCACCGTTTAATTTGTTGAAATTAACATTTTCTTTATAAAATTTAACATTCTTGGATAAAAATAATTTTTTTCTTATTAAAATCAACTGTTAATTTATTAAAATCAAGTTTTTTCTATTATAATCAAAGTTGAAATTATTATTATTGTTGAAAATAACTTTTTTACTAAAATCAAAGTTAAATTTTTGTTGAAATCAATGCTTTGTTTTACAAAAATCATTGTTCAATTTATTTATTTTTTACTAATCATCATTTAATCTGTGAAATTAACATTTACTTTACTAAATTCAACATTCTTTTACAAAAATCAAGTTTTTTTCAAAGTTAAATTTATTGTAATCAACGAATTTTTTTAATAAAATCATCGTGTTTAATTTGTTAAAATTAAAAATTTTCTTTATGAAATTCAAAATTCTTTTACAAAAATCAATGTTTTGTGTTACTAAAATCAACGGTTAATTTATTAAAATCAACATATTTTTGAGATGAGACAAGTGTGGAATGTTTATATTACAGATGTCAAGTCAATTACCACAGTCAGTTGTGAACGAACCAACCTCACCGAGCTGTTGTGAAACAGCCTTTTTTTGACATGCATAAAAAAATATACTCAGATAATTAAAACATTGTATTTTAAAAGTACGTGCCCTTTTATTTGTTTTAAGAATGTAACAGCAATAAATGAACATGCTAATAGTGTTATTTATCTTACAGATAGCATTCATATATGCGAAAGAATTTTACAAGAACCTGAACAACAGCATATAATATTGACTAGATTCTTTAATAAATATGTATAAACATGTAATGTGTGTACTATATTATTATAAATAAAGAGTTATACAATCCTTGCAACAAATATGATGTGCTTGTGTTTTTTTTAATTGAACCTTGAAAATCCTATATTACAATATAAACAAGTTACAAGTACCTTTAAACAATATAATAAACAAATGTTTAAAGCAGATGAATGTATCTAAACAGTATTTATTAATATAACCTATAAGTGTCATTACGTACCTGTTTATGTCAATTTTCTCTCTTTTTACTACATTTAGTTTGTTGAAGCCCATTTATTTATTATTATTTATGGTCCAGAAATAGGGATTAAGCATTTTCACTGTGATTGTTTATGCTGAAAAGAAAATTTATTAAAATTTTAACTTAGGATGTCAACTAGTATTCATATGTTTCTAATAGACTTGTGACCCGTGACATGACTAAGAAACTTAGTGAAAATTATCTTTTTTATTACATACAGCTCATTAAATATTCATATTTACAAATAATATATAAATTTAAAAGTTATTTCTTGCTAACTAATTAGAATTACGAGAAGTTAATAGTTTTTAAAATTATCAGCGCCATCTTACGAGCATAAATTGAATTACTGAAACCATATGACAAAAAATATTTTACTATTTATTACATTTTATACACAACACACATACATATGTGAAACCAAGAATTTTTTTGATTTTTTTTTTTTTTTTTTTTTTTTTTTTTTAAGTCCACAAATATATACTGTTAATCATTTCATACCGTACTTTTACATATTAATAAACATTATATGGTAATGGAAAATTACAAATCTTATTGCATTCTCTTATCTTACAATTGTATTATGTAACAGTATTTTTAATAAATTAATAAATGTATTATTAAATAATAATTTTATTATTTTAGTAACTTTTTTAGATACAAGGTTGGTATCACAAAGCGTAACCATGGTTACTTACATGTCAGCTGTCACAACATATAATTTAAGTATGTTATGTTTAAAATGTGTGTTTTGAAGGTTATTTTATATTATAAATAACGTAAACATTAAAAAGATTACGTTTTGTACTATTTTCTCTACTACTTAAGTAAATAAACTATGTTGCCGAAAAAAACGTAAATATGCACGCTTAATTTCTTCAACAAAAACATGTTATTATCAAAATAAAATTATATCTTCGGATAATAGACAGACCCAAATCTGTGTGAAATATTATAAACAACTCCAACAAAAATCTAGAAAAAAATAAATAATATTTCTTTAAAATTTAGACCTTAAAAAATCGATTTTTTCAGGAATAATACTGAAATGGGTCGAGATACGGACCTCGGTGACCTCACCAATCAATTCTACGGGAAAAATTACATAAGTGTAGCAATTTTCAAATTTATATATCAATGGATACAATTTTTATAGCGAAAAAGGCGTTTTTTCAATTTTTTCGATTTTCGTTTTTTCGCTCTAAAAATTGTATCCGCTTGAATAAATTTGTGAAAATTGATATACGTATGTAATTTTGCCAGCAGAATCGATTAGTGACATTGAATTTAAGTGACAATGAAGAGTTTGATGATTACGAGTAGGTATTTAGTGGAAAATGGTAAAAATAATACAAGTTTACTTGAAAAACGATTATTAAATAATGAAATGAGTAGTAAAGAAGAAGTGTCGATGGAAACAACAACAACTGCTGGGTTTTGTGGTGGTAAGATAGAGAATAAGAAATGTTTCACTTCAGATTTATCCTCAAACGATGACAATTTGCAAAACAGTTCGAAACGAACTTTCTGTTAAAAGAAAAATCATTGTATTATCGATTTAAACAGTTAACAATACTTACTGCTTTTCTTTAATCATATTATTTTAGGTAAATTGATTACGAGAATCAATAAAAATTTATTAAACATTCAAATCGTTGATTACAATAAACTACAACACCCCTATTTCTCTATATACACGGTATTTTCTTAACTATATTATCTCCATAAATGCTATTTCGTAATCAAATACAGTCCACATACAATTTAAATATGATATATTGTCTTAAAAAATGTTTTCACTATGAAAATTACACATTAATATCCCAGTATAATATATATTAGTAAAATCGGTTTTGTAATCAAAATATTTCAAATATTTTAAAATAACAACTTACAATATTATTGCATTTAAAAATATCATATTTACACATAATACATATATTTAAGTATAGAATATTGCTGTTTAATTAAAAATACGGGAAATTAATTAAAAAACAGAAATTAGCAATAATTATAGTGAGTGACATATCTTATAGAATAACGTTCAATTAATGAGTGACGAAGTAGGTGTATAAAATTATTTATTATTATTTAAATAATATCGAGTAATATTAATTATTTTGTAGTAAAAAAGGATAGAAAAACAGCCGAAATATGAAAACTAGATTTCGTGAACATCAAGTTGCGCGGGAAATTTAAAATTTTCAAACTTTTTTTTACTTTATTTGAAATTTTGATTACTTTTTTTAGCAATAAAAACTGTCAAATCTTAATTTAAATAAAATTTGGACAACTTTTTTTACTTTCTTTAAAATAACTTTTTTTTAAGCTAAAAAAGTGATAAAATCTAATTTAATTAAAATTGGACAAGCTTTTATTAACTTGAAAAAGGTCGTTTCAAACAGTTTATGTCAAAATTCGAAATTAGAAGAAAAAATTAAAATTGAAATTTGTATCAAAATTAGAAAAAAATCTTGTATGAAACACGTTAGAAATGTAAGTTGTGTGATTTTTTCTAACTGGTTACATAAATAATTATTTTCTTTTCATGTACATGTGTTTCATATCGTTGGAAAGAAAAAAATCTCTATTTCATTGTATTAAAGATAACTTTGAGCCCTATATGAAAATTTAAAGTTAGTATAAATTTCTCAAAAAATTTGGAGCTACAAAAATTTTAAAGACGGCTGTGAATTCCTCGTAAAAAGTGTGTGTAGAATGTGCAAACTAGAAACTTACCTCTTTAAAACGAACACTTATAAAATGTACCTACCTTTGAAATTCAAACTGAGTATTTAAATTAGTGCACATACAGAGAGGGTGGCCCAGTGAAAATTATCAGCGCACTTTTTGGCGACTTAACATTAATTTTGCAAAAAAAAAAAACGCTCGAACACGTCAATTTTAGTATAAAGGGGGACACCTGAATGGCATAACTTCAACCCTAAAATGGGGGTGGACTCAAACATGACACAGCTCGAAAGGCCTTTCAATTCTCTATCCAACAGTTTTTTTATTTTTCAAATCCGATTATTAGTTCCAGAGAAATATCGTTTAACAGGTTAAGCGCCATGGCGGTCACCGGTGTCCGTTATGTATCTGGCCAATCTGGCCATGGCGGACACCGGTGTCCGCCTGGCTTTTACTTTTTTATCGATCCTGCCTGGCCAAGCATTTACTTTCTCTTATGGGTTATAATGCAGTACTGTGTCCGCTGTGGCCCTGTAAAATCAAATGCTGGTGTCAGGTTTTTAGTAGCAATATCCTGGTATAAATATAAATCTTGAAAAACATACACATATTTTTTTATCCTACACATATTGAAAGTAAGATTTTCCTGCGTGTGCGTGCGCAAGAAAGTAGACATTTGCCGGTCTAGACCTACAAAATCTCACTATTCCCTAGGGAAGAAAAAAAAAACAGTTCGTGTGCGGACAAACAGATGGCGTTTAATGTGTTAGAACTAATAATCAGAATGAAATATGTGAACATGCTTTTAAAATATTGTAACTTTAGATAATTTTGATACTTACGTTAGATTCAAGGTATTTTTATTATATATTCTGTAAATAATAGAACATAGTAGTTAACCTTATTTATATGTCAAAATAAAATGTTTGTTTTTTGTTCTTATTATGTTGGTATTCAATTTCACAAATTCTTTGAGGTTAAGTTAAATGTCAAATTACATAGTATTCGTAAGATGTTTATATTATTTCATTATGTTGTGTTGTTGTGTAGGATAAAAACTAGTGTGTGCTACATGGCAGTAAAGTTGTTTTCTGGTCGTCAAGAAGTATCCAGCCTCGACTGTGTCTCGCCGTATACATATCCTTCGGACCAGAAAAGAACAACTTTCCTACCTAGCAGCACAAATAACTATTATCGTAAAGAGACAGACATGGAATGCGTTTGATACTTTATTAATGTCATACAAAACAATACTATATACAAAACAGAATCACGCCTCCATGTCCATGTTGTTGAGATCAGCCGTGGCGGCGTTGTTGTCGTTCTCGTCTTCCTCGAGGGGGGGGCGCGCGGCCCGGGCTCGCAGCCCCGCCGTGTTGGACAGCAGGCTGGGTATCTTGGCTGGCGGCTGCCACAGCATCACCGCCATACACGGCCGCTCTAGTCTGAAGCCGGAATGTGTGGGTTAGTGAAAGCTAAAATAGATGCTTTCGCACTAAATATCACGGAGAGTACCATAGAGGAAGTTAAATAACAGAGTGTGTTGTCATAGCCATTTAGCATGGAACTTCAAAACAGGTTAAATGAACAAATATTATTTACAATAGTATACAGGGTGAATTCTGAAAATCTTGACATAGGGAAATAACATGGGAAAACAGTTTCCATCTGTCCCGCTAAATAAAATCCCGTGTGTATGGTATCGTTACTTACATTACTTCATTTTGCATCTAATAAAACCAAATGATATGTAATATGGCCTTTTCTAACTGAAATATTGATAAAATAAATTGTATTTTGAAGGTTATCCTGCATATTTTCGAATAAGAAACGTGTAAAAACAAAATGCTCCATAGCTGAGTGGGTACGAGGACTGATTCATAACATAAATAATCTACAAGACCTGGTTCGAGACCACCTCGGCCCTACTTTTTTTTAATTAAATTATGCTTAAAATATCTTTATTATATCAGACTATTTTAATAAAATAGCAATATTCATATTTTTATAAATAAAAAAATCCAAATATTTAATAGAATTATTATTTGCTGTCTATCAAACTTAACAATTAATTCGAATTTAGTTTTTGGTGTATAATTTTGTATTCATGTTTCGAAACATGATATTTTAAGTATAATTTAATTTAAAAAAAAATAGGGCCGAGGTGGTCTCGAACCAGGTCTTGTAGATTATTTATGTTATGAATCAGCCCTCGTATCCACTCGGCTATGGAGCACTTTGTTTTTGACGTTTCTTATTCGAAAATATGAAGGATAACCTTCAAAATACAATTTATTTTATCAAATATTTCAGTTAGAAAAGGCCATATTACACAACATTTGGTTTTATTAGATGCAAAATTAAGTAATCTAACTAACGATACCATATACACCCGATTTTATTTAGCGGGACAGATGGAAACAGAAAAAAACTGTTTTCCCATGTTATTTCCCTATGTCAAGGTTTTCAGTATTCACCCTGTACATATTGTGTTATTATGAGTAAAAGTGATAGTTTGTGTGGCGAGCATGGACAATTGCATGCAAGGCACACAAACACACTTTTACTCTGAATAACACATGCTATTTTTTCTTCAAACGAAGAAATTTTAAAGATTAATTACTATTTGACGTTTAATATGTAGGTTACCTGTCAGTTATTCATAATTTTTTAGTAACTTTATTCTTAGGTTATCTAGTTTTTATAGTGACATTTAAGGCGATATTACAGATATCTATTGTACAAGTTACTTCTTATTGGCTGATTCTACAAACGGCGGCGAAGAAATTAAACGGCGGCTAGAATAAAAAATTATATTACGGCGGCATAGAAATTAAACTTCAACCTTGTCAATCACGTCACAGAAGATGTAACGTTTATGACGTTTGAAAAAAAAGTATTTATTAAATGCGCAATTACAAAAAAAAATATTAAAAAGAAATTTCAACACTTTGAATTGAACCGAAAACCTACGATTGTTGAACAAGGGTAAATTTATCAAATAGAAATGATTATATTTCCTCCAAAGTGGAAGAAGCTGTATCAGCTTTCCACGCCTTGTCGCCGTCCATGTACACCATCATACTGCCCCAGTCAAACTTCTACGCGTTCAATCATTGTTTACAAATACACAAATGTGAAGCTTGTCACACGCATTTTCAACAAAATTTCGAAATAGACAACAACATATTTATACATTATTAAAATCATAATTTGGAGAATTCTGAGTTTGCAAATTTTAAAACAACACTCGAATATTTTTATAATTACATATGTTGTTTAGAAAATACTTTTTATATAAATATTGAAAAATTGATTTGTATTAATTAAAGATGTAGGATATTGCTTTGGGTTTCAACTCGTGAAATTCTCCACTGGATTATTAAGAAACTTGTATGTAAGACGCTGAATAACTCTGAGATAGCGCGT
>JAQOWZ010000596.1:0-29486 GCA_035578165.1 Stenolophus ochropezus
ACCGCTATCTCAGAGTTTTTACAAAAATTAAGTCAGATTTTACCTATTTTTAATGAATACGTTGTATATTGTAAGCTTCATTGGCTGGATTCTAGAAAACCTACCACACTTGAAATAGCAATTTTCTTGTTGCAATGTTTTCTTTTACCTAAATTATGATGAAAAATCATAAAATTCGGGCGCGGAAGCAAATATTTATATGATTTTTTACAAAAATAAAGTCAGATTTTACATATTCTTGAAATGGATATTTTTGTTAATACATTCATAAACATGCTTTTGGACCTAAACTGTGGGTAAAATATGATGAAAAATTATAAAATTCGGGCGCGGAAGCAAATATTTATATGATTTTTTACAAAAAAAAAGGCAGATTTTACCTATTTTTGATGAATACGTTGTATATTGTAAGCTTCATTGGCTGGATTCTAGAATACCTACCACACTTGAAATAGCAATTTTCTTGTTGCAATGTTTTCTTTTACCTAAATGATGATGAAAAATCATAAAATTCAGGCGCGGAAGCAAATATTTATGAGTTTTTACAAAAATAAAGTCAGATTTTACATATTCTTGAAATGGATATTTTTGTTAATATATTCATAAACATGCTTTTGGACCTATACTGTGGATAAAATATGATGAAAAATTATAAAATTCGGCCGCGGAAGCAAATATTTATATGATTTTTTACAAAAAAAAAGTCAGATTTTACCTATTTTTGATGAATACGTTGTATATTGTAAGCTTCATTGGGTGGATTCTAGAATACCTACCACACTTGAAATAGCAATTTTCTTGTTGCAATGTTTTCTTTTATCTAAATTATGATGAAAAATCATAAAATTCGGGTACGGAAGCAAATCTTTATATGATTTTTTACAAAAATAAAGTCAGATTTATCCTATTCTTGAAATGGATATTTTTGTTAAAACATTCATAAACATGCTTTTGGACCTATACTGCGGATAAAATATGATGAAAAATTATAAAATTCGGGCGCGCAAACAAATATTTATATGATTTTTTATAAAAAAAAGTCAGATTTTACCTATTTTTGATGAATATGTTGTATATTGTAGGCTACATGGGCTAGATTCTAGAATACCTAACACACTTGAAATAGCAATTTTCTTGTTGCAATGTTTTCTTTTAGCTAAAATATGATGAAAAATCATAAAATTCGGGCGCGGAAGCAAATATTATATGATTTTTTACAAAAATAAAGTCAGATTCTTCCTATTCTTGAAATGGATATTTTTGTTAAAACATTCATAAACATGCTTTTGGACCTATACTGCGGATATAATATGATGACAAATTATCAATTTCGGGCGCGCAAACAAATATTTTTATGATTTTTTACAAAAAAAAAGTCAGATTTTACCTATTTTTGATGAATACATTGTATATTGTAAGCTACATGGGCTGGATTCTAGAATACCTAACACACTTGAAATAGCAATTTTCTTGTTGCAATGTTTTCTTTTAGCTAAAATATGATGAAAAATCATAAAATGCGGGCTCAGAAGCTAATATTTATATGATTTTTTACAAAAATAAAGTCAGATTTAACATATTTTTGAAATGGATATTATTGTTAAAACGTTCATAAACATGCTTTTGGACCTATACTATGGATAAAATATAATGAAAAATTATAAAATTCGAGCGTGGAAGCAAATATTTATATAATTTTTTACAAAAATAAAGTCAGATATTACCTATTTTTGATAAATACGTTGTATATTGTAAGCTTCATTGGCTGGATTCTAGAATACCTACCACACTTGAAATAGCAATTTTCTTGTTGCAATGTTTTCTTTACGCTATAATATGATAAAAAATCATAAAATTCGGGCGCGGAAGCAAATATTTATATGATTTTTTACAAAAATAAAGTCAGATTTTACATATTCTTGTAATGGATATTTTTGTTAAAACATTCATAAACATGCTTTTGGACCTATACTGCGGATAAAATATGATAAAAAATTATAAAATTCGGGCGCGCAAACAAATATTTATATGATTTTTTTCAAAAAAAAGTCAGATTTTACCTATTTTTGATGAATACTTTGTATATTGTAAGCTACATGGGATGGATTCTAGAATACCTAACACACTTGAAATAGCAATTTTTTTGTTGCAATGTTTTCTTTTAGCTAAAATATGATGGAATATCATAAAATTCAGGCTCGGAAGCAGATATTTATATGATTTTTTACAAAAATAATGTCAGATTTTACATATTTTTGAAATGGATATTTTTGTTAAAAAGTTCATAAACATGCTTTTGGACCTATACTATGGATAAAATATGATGAAAAATTATAAAATTCGGGCGCGCAAACAAATATTTATATGATTTTTTTACAAAAAAAAAAGTCAGATTTTACCTATTTTTGATGAATACGTTGTATATTGTAAGCTACATGGGCTGGATTCTAGAATACCTAACACACTTGAAATGGCAACTTTCTTATTGCAATGTTTTCTTTTACCTTAAATATGATGAAAAATCATAAAATTCGGGCGTGGAAGCAAATATTTATATGATTTTTTACAAAAATAAAGTCTGATTTTTCCTATTCTTGAAATGGATATTTTTCTTAAAACATTCATAAACATGCTTTTGGACCTATACTGTGAATAAATTATGATGAAAAATCATAAAATTCGGGTGCGGAAGCAAATATTTATATGATGTTTTACAAAAATAAAGTCAGATATATCCTATTCTTGAAATGGATATTTTTGTTAAAACATTCATAAACATGCTTTTGGACCAATACTGCGGATAAAATATGATGAAAAATTATAAAAATCGGGCGCGCAAACAAATATTTTCATGATTTTTTTCAAAAAAAAAGTCAGCGCGCTATCTCAGAGTTTGTATATTGTAAGCTGCATGGGCTGGATTCTAGAATACCTAACACACTTGAAATAGCAATTTACTTGTTGCAATTTTTTCTTTAGTTAAAATATGATGAAAAATCATAAAATTCGGGTGCGAAAGCAAATATTTATATGATTTTTTACAAAAATAAAGTCAGATATTTCCTATTCTTGAAATGGATATTTTTGTTAAAACATTTATAAACATGCTTTTGGACGTATACTGCGGATAAAATATGATGAAAAATTATAAAATTCGGGCGCGCAAACAAATATTTTTATGATTTTTTACAAAAAAAAAGTCAGATTTTACATATTTTTGATGAATACGTTGTATATTGTAAGCTACATGGGCTGGATTCTAGAATACCTAACACACTTGAAATAGCAATTTTCTCGTTGCAATGTTTTCATTTAGCTAAAATATGATGAAAAATCATAAAATTCAGGAGCGGAAGCATATTTTTATATGATTTTTTACAAAAATAATGTCAGATTTTACATATTTTTTAAATGGATATTTTTGTTAAAACGTTCATAAACATGCTTTTGGACCTATACTATGGATAAAATATGATGAAAAATTATAAAATTCGGGCGCGCAAACAAATATTTATATGATTTTTTACAAAAAAAGACAGTCAGATTTTACCTATTTTTTATGAATACGTTGTATATTGTAAGCTACATGGGCTGGATTCTAGAATACCTAACACACTTGAAATAGCAATTTTCTTGTTGCAATGTTTTCTTTTACCTAAAATATGATAAAAAATCATAAAATTCGGGCGCGGAAGCAAATATTTATATGATTTTTTACAAAAATAAAGTCAGATTTTCCTATTCTTGAAATGTATATTTTTGTTAAAACATTCATAAACATGCTTTTGGACCTATACTGCGGATAAAATATGATGAAAAATTATAAAATTCGGGCGCGCAAACAAATATTTATATGATTTTTTACAAAAAAAAAGTCAGATTTTACCTATTTTTGATGAATATATTGTAAATTGTAAGCTACAGGGGCTGGATTCTAAAATACCTAACACACTTGAAATAGCAATTTTCTTGTTGCAATGTTTTCTTTTAGCTAAAATATGATGAAAAATCATAAAATTCGGGCGCGGAAGCAAATATTTATATGATTTTTTACAAAAATAATGTCAGATTTTTCCTACTCTTGAAATGGATATTTTTGTTAAAACATTCATAAACATACTTTTGGACCTATACTGCGGATAAAATATGATAAAAAATTATAAAATTCGGGCGCGCAAACAAATATTTTTATGATTTTTTACAAAAAAATGTCAGATTTTACCTATTTTTGATGAATACATTGTATATTGTAAGCTACATGGGCTGTATTCTAGAATACCTAACACACTTGAAATAGCAATTTTCTTGTTGCAATGTTTTCCTTTTACCTAAAATATGATGAAAAATCATAAAATTCGGGCGTGGAAGCAAATATTTATATGATTTTATACAAAAAAAAAGTCAGATTTTACCTATTCTTGAAATGGATATTTTTGTTAAAACATTCATAAACATGCTTTTGGACCTATACTGTGAATAAAATATGATGAAAAATTCGCGCTATCTCAGAGTGGGCGCGGAAGCTAATATTTATATGATTTTTTACAAAAAAAAAAGTCAGATTTTACCTATTTTTGATGAATACGTTGTATATTGTAAGCTTCATTGGCTGGATTCTAGAATACCTACCACACTTAAAATAGCAATTTTCTTGTTGCAATGTTTTCTTTTAGCTAAAATATAATGAAAAATCATAAAATTCGGGTGCGGAAGCAAATATTTAAATGATTTTTTACAAAAATAAAGTCAGATTTATCCTATTCTTGAAATGTATATTTTTGTTAAAACATTCATAAACATGCTTTTGGACCTATACTGCGGATAAAATATGATAAAAAATTATAAAATTCGGGCGCGCAAACAAATATTTATATGATTTTTTTACAAAAAAAAAGTCAGATTTTACCTATTTTTGATGAATATGTTGTATATTGTAAGCTACATGGGCTGGATTCTAAAATACCTAACACACTTGAAATAGCAATTTTCTTGTTGCAATGTTTTCTTCTAGCTAAAATATGATGAAAAATCATAAAATTCGGGCGCGGAAGCAAATATTTATATGATTTTTTATAAAAATAAAGTCAGATTTTTCTTATTCTTGAAATAGATATTTTTGTTAAAACATTCATAAACATGCTTTTGGACCTATACTGCGGATAAATTTGATGAAAAATTATAAAATTCGGGCGCGCAAACAAATATTTTTATGATTTTTTACAAAAAAATGTCAGATTTTACCTTTTTTTGATGAATACATTGTATATTGTAAGCTACATGGGCTGGATTCTAGAATACCTAACACACTTGAAATAGCAATTTTCTTGTTGCAATGTTTTCTTTTACCTAAAATATGATGAAAAATCATAAAATTCGGGCGCGGAAGCAAATATTTATATGATTTTTTTACCAAAATAAAGTCAGATTTTACCTATTCTTGAAATGGATATTTTTGTTTAAAACATTCATAAACATGCTTTTGGACCTATACTGTGAATAAAATATGATAAAAAATTATAAAATTCGGGCGCGGAAGCAAATATTTATATGATTTTTTACAAAAAAAAGTCAGATTTTACCTATTTTTGATGCATACGTTGTATATTGTAAGCTATATGGGCTGGATTCTAGAATACCTAAAACACTTAAAATAGCAATTTTCTTGTTGAAATGTTTTGTTTTAGCTAAAATATGATGAAAAATCATAAAATTCGGGCGCGGAAGGAAATATTTATATAATTTTTTACAAAAATAATGTCAGATTTTTTATATTCTTGAAATGGATATTTTTGTTAATACATTCATAAACATGCTTTTGGACCTATACTGTGGATAAAATATGATGAAAAATTATAAAATTCGGGTGCGGAAGCAAATATTTATATGATTTTTTACAAAAAAAAAAGTCAGATTTTACCTATTTTTGATGAATACGTTGTATATTGTAAGCTACATGGGCTGGATTTTAGAATACGTAACACACTTAAAATAGCAATTTTCTTGTTGCAATGTTTTCTTTTAGCTAAAATATGATAAAAAATTATAAAATTCGGGCGCGGAAGCAAATATTTATATGATTTTTTACAAAAATAAAGTCAGATTTTACAAATTCTTGAAATGGATATTTTTGTTAATTCATTCATAAACATGCTTTTGGACCTATACTGTGGATAAAATATGATGAAAAATTATAAAATTCGGGTGCGGAAGCAAATATTTATATGATTTTTTACAAAAAAAAAATCAGATTTTACCTATTTTTGATGAATACGTTGTATATTGTAAGCTGCATGGGCTGGATTCTAGAATACCTAACACACTTGAAATAGCAATTTTCTTGTTGCAATGTTTTCTTTTAGCTAAACTATGATGAAAAAATCATAATATTCGGGCGCGGAAGCAAATATTTATATGATTTTTTACAAAAAAAAAGTCAGATTTTACCTATTTTTGATGAATACGTTGTATATTGTAAGCTACATGGGCTGGATTCTAGAATACCTAACACACTTGAAATAGCAATTTTCTTGTTGCAATGTTTTCTTTTACCTAAAATATGATAAAAAATCATAAAATTCGGGCGCGGAAGCAAATATTTTATGATTTTTTACAAAAATAAAGTCTGATTTTTCCTATTCTTGAAATGGATATTTTTGTTAAAACATTCATAAACATGCTTTTGGACCTATACTGCGGATAAAATATGATGAAGAATTATAAAATTCGGGCGCGCAAACAAATATTTATATGATTTTTTACAAAAAAAAAGACAGATTTTACCTTTTTTTGATGAATACGTTGTATATTGTAAGCTACATGGGCTAGATTCTCGAATACCTTACACACTTGAAATAGAAATTTTCTTGTTGCAATGTTTTCTTTTAGCTAAAATATGATGAAAAATCATAAAATTCGGGCGCGGAAACAAATATTTATATGATTTTTTACAGAAATAAAGTCAGATTTTACCTATTTTTGATGAATACGTTGTATATTGTAAGCTACATGGGCTGTATTCTAGAAAACCTAACACACTTGAAATAGCAATTTTCTTGTTGCAATGTTTTCTTTTACCTAAAATATGATAAAAAATCATAAAATTCGGGCGCGGAAGCAAATATTTATATGATTTTTTACAAAAATAAAGTCAGATTTTACATATTTTTGAAATTGATATTTTTGTTAAAACGTTCATAAACATGCTTTTGGACCTATATTATGGATAAAATATGATAAAAAATTATAAAATTCGAGCGCGGAAGCAAATATTTATTTAATTTTTTACAAAAATAAAGTCAGATTTTACCTATATTTGATGAATACGTTGTATATTGTAAGCTTCATTGGCTGGATTCTAGAATACCTATCACATTTGAAATAGCAATTTTCTTGTTGCAATGTTTTCTTTTACCTAAATTAAGATGAAAAATCATAAAATTTGGGCGCGGAAGCAAATATTTATATGATTTTTTACCAAAATAAAGTCAGATTTTACATATTCTTGAAATGGATATTTTTGTTAATACATTCATAAACATGCTTTTGGACCTATACTGTGGATAAAATATGATGAAAAATTATAACATTCGAGCGCGGAAGCAAATATTTATATGATTTTTTACAAAAAAAAGTCAGATTTTACCTATTTTTGATGAATACGTTGTATATTGTAAGCTACATGGGCTGGATTTTAGAATACGTAACACACTTAAAATAGCAATTTTCTTGTTGCAATGTTTTCTTTTAGCTAAAATATGATGAAAAATCATAAAATTCGGGCGCGGAAGCAAATATTTATATGATTTTTTACAAAAATAAAGTCAGATTTTACATATTCTTGAAATGGATATTTTTGTTAATTCATTCATAAACATGCTTTTGGACCTATACTGTGGATAAAATATGATCAAAAATTATAAAATTCGGGCGCGGAAGCAAATATTTATATGATTTTTTACAAAAAAAAATCAGATTTTACCTATTTTTGATGAATACGTTGTATATTGGAGTACGCTCCACGCCGTCCAATCCCACCCCGTCCAATTACTATCCAGTGCTACGCCGTCCAAAGTTACCCCCACTCCCAGTGCCACGCTGTCCAAATATACTAAAGCCACGCGGATCCAAAACCAGGCGTTCCACGCCGTCCAATCCCACCCCGTCCAATTACTCTGCAGTGCCACGCCGTCCAAAGTTACCCCCACTCCCAGTGCTACGCCGTCCAAACTGGTACAGCTACTAGACTACAGATGTCTCTACTTTCGAAATCCCCCCCACTCCCAGTGCCACGCCGTCCAAACTGGTACAGCTAGTAGACTACAGATGTCTTTACTTTCGATCTTTAATGCAATTATTTGCCGCGTCATATTTTACAGAAAGCATAATTTATGTTGATATACCAGTAAAAGTAATGTACAATAAATAATATACATATTTAAACCTTGAATCGGATATTTGTATCAAAGTAATATAAAAATAACTTTTTTATTTGAAATTATTATGTACAGAATGAACAGTAGAAATAGTTGAGATAATCAACGAACATATGACTAAATTTGTTGAACTCAAAGGAATTATTTGATTACATTTAGAAGTCTTTTCCACAATAATGATAAAATAATATATCAAAATATTATTGATTTTGTAATAATCAACTTCAGTTGTTTTTACAACAAAAATTTTATTACTAGTGATTTTGACACAAGGTTTGGAATTAACAAAAAATGATCCGTTTGCTGTAATCAATTTTTTTGAATAAATGTTACAATGCGGCTCGATCTCCGACTACGCAATGAGTATTATTTATGCAGCCATTATCTTATCCACTCGGTTATGGAGCATTTTGTTCGAAAATTTCTAATTACACAAGAACGACAAATGTCAAAATACAATTCATTTCATCAAATATTTCAATTAAGTAAGCTCATACTCAATATTATTTAATATCAGTAGATGCAAAATTAAATAATCTAATCAACTGTACCACATACAACCCATCATATTTAGCGGCATAGATGAAAATAGCAAAAATTATCTATGTCAAGGTTCTAGTATTCACACTATACATAAAATTTGTTTATAGAGGAATTTTAATAATGCAGAAGCTGGAAATATAAACATTTTTACTAATAAAATCAGCACATTTATTCTGAATAAAGTTATCGCTAGACAGATAAAATTCAATCTTAAAGAAATACATATATTTGACATTTACATTGAGAATAAGTTTTATAAAAATCAGAGGACCCATTATCCAGGGGCGCCCAGAGAATTTAAGGAGTTGTTACGGTTTCATTTCACTCATTCTTATAAATCTTTCTTACCAATTCCTAAGAACCTAAAAATGTCAATCTCTTTATAATTTTGCTTACATTTAATTTCGGCTTAGAATCATTTGTTCTGTTACGTACCTCTCTCTTTTTTTGTATGTTTCAATTTAGAGTATTCCAGGTTGTCCTTTGTTTTTGTTTTATTCTATATCTCAGTTTCTAGCTGTCACCTTGAATTCTCGTTGACAGCATCTGTTTCATGCAGTTTTTATTTTGACAGTAGCGGCTGCGCGTGCACTCTCGCCCGGTTGAATAGTTTCAGTTACCGAAGTCATTTTTTTACAAAGTACCCTTTTTCCCTTTTGCTATTGAAGGCCATAATTACTAACCTATTTGCAGAAAATTTTCAGCAATATTATTTAAGCTTCTCAACCCTGTTTGTTGGACAGCACACGAAACGCTAGTGTGATGGTTTTCTTAACTAATTGTTTGACCTGGTAGGTATGTAATATTATATTTCTTGAAGTGAGTTTACATCAGATCTACTAACCGGTTAAAAAAAATCAGTAACCGGTATTTTGAACGAAAATTGTGAACTTTAACAGTAATTTTATCCGATATTTTTAAAACCGAAAATACCGGAAACCGTTAATCAAACAAATAATAAACCGGTTTTAGCGGACATAAATCTTTACTTTAATAACATTTAGTGCGATTTTTTTAAATATATTATGATATAGATTTTTTTTATATTTGTTACATTTTTTATTTCCATAGGAGTCATGACAATTTACATTTTATTGAAGTGTCATAACAGTAGGTAGTTTGTTAGAGAGCTTTGGGCAGGTTTACTATTAAAAAATGACCTACGTTTCTCTGAAAGTATATTATGGGAATATTTGTAAATATTCATGTTTTAATTACTAACCTATTTGCAGAAAATTTTCAGCAATATTATTTAAGCTTCTCAACCCTGTTTGTTGGACAGCACACGAAACGCTAGTGTGATGGTTTTCTTAACTAATTGTTTGACCTGGTAGGTATGTAATATTATATTTCTTGAAGTGAGTTTACATCAGATCTACTAACCGGTTAAAAAAAATCAGTAACCGGTATTTTGAACGAAAATTGTGAACTTTAACAGTAATTTTATCCGATATTTTTAAAACCGAAAATACCGGAAACCGTTAATCAAACAAATAATAAACCGGTTTTAGCGGACATAAATCTTTACTTTAATAACATTTAGTGCGATTTTTTTAAATATATTATGATATAGATTTTTTTTATATTTGTTACATTTTTTATTTCCATAGGAGTCATGACAATTTACATTTTATTGAAGTGTCATAACAGTAGGTAGTTTGTTAGAGAGCTTTGGGCAGGTTTACTATTAAAAAATGACCTACGTTTCTCTGAAAGTATATTATGGGAATATTTGTAAATATTCATGTTTGACGTTGAATGCAGCACGAAACATGATCGCTTATTTTTATTTAATTAATTTTTTTATTTATTTATCTTAATATTTTTTTATCAGCCGATATATATGAACTGGTTTAAACCGTTTTCTAATTTTTAAAAACCGGTTTTCGAATTAAAACCCTTATTTTTATAATGTTATCAATGTGGGTAAACCGTTAACCAGATTTTTTTACAGTTACATGCCTTTGTTTACATGTACATTATTTTGGCATATTTTTAACACATTTTATGCATATATGTTTTTTTACATGCATGTAATTCTAGGTCTAGTTATAAAGAAATTACATAACTGATTTTGAATCCAATTGGGAGTCGCCAACAAAGTAGCTAACATCTGGTGACAAAAAAATAGTAGGGAAAACATTGTAGATGTCGCATGTTCATTGACCTTTATACACTAGTGTATAAGGTCGATGCGCATAGTAAAAGCATAGGAGTGTAAATATTTTCTTCAAAATTTAACTAGTATAATTCTTTTGTACCACTGTACAGTAATTATTTAAGTTCTGAAATATCCCTGCACGATTTATTAATCGACGAAGTTTTTCGTATGATTTTAGTTCATGTATGTATTATGTAGTGCATTTTATACTTAAAAATATAAATAATAGTGTTGTAAGTGGTAATAGGAGGAGATACTTATTTAATTATCATTCAGCGGTAAAAGAAAATAAATATTTTTATATTTACAAGAATGCCTACAAAAAACATCTGATATTTTGACCACATCTAAAATTTCAAAAAGCGAAAATTATTATTTTTTTGTTATTAAAATTGAAAACAAACAATTCATTTGAAGTAATTTCCATAATTTCCAATGTATCTTATATTAATGGTAATGCTCGTACATTGGAGTGACTATTCGTACTGATTTTCAGACACTTGTAATGATAAACAATTTGAAAATTAACTAAAATTTCTGCAATCTATCTTTAAATTCCAGTAATAAAATAATTGATTTAACGTTTAACTAGTGACTTGGTTTGCTTTTGAAAAGAACAATAAAATTATAGTAAAAGCATTTTTATAATTTTTCTATTATTTACCGTAATACGTGACCTAATAATACTATATAGAACATATGTTTCGTACTGATTTTGTCTTAAACATTAAAACCAATTATTTTTATTTTAGAGAACAACAACAGCAAATTTTAAATATATCAATACGTTTTTTAAAAATTTAAGAACGTTAGAGTAATTTTAGATTGTACAATGGTTGATCTGCAAAAAAATAAATAGTTATAGAATAAATTTAACCACAGGCCGCACAACATCAATTAAATATATTAATACATATCTCCTAATGTAATAAACATATTTTATATACTACATCTCGCTACAATTTACGGTAACAATATGCATTCAACGTCAAACATGAATATTTACAAAAATTCCCATAATATACTTTCAGAGAAACGTAGGTCATTTTTTAATAGTAAACCTGTCCAAAGTTCTCTAACAAACTACCTACTGTTATGACACTTCAATAAAATGTAAATTGTCATGACTCCTATGGAAATAAAAAATGTAACAAATATTAAAAAAAATCTATATCATAATATATTTAAAAAAATCGCACTAAATGTTATTAAAGTAAAGATTTATGTCCGCTAAAACCGGTTTATTATTTGTTTGATTAACGGTTTCCGGTATTTTCGGTTTTAAAAATATCGGATAAAATTACTGTTAAAGTTCACAATTTTCGTTCAAAATACCGGTTACTGATTTTTTTTAACCGGTTAGTAGATCTGATGTAAATTCACATCAAGAAATATAATATTACATACCTACCAGGTCAAACAATTAGTTAAGAAAACCATCACACTAGCGTTTCGTGTGCTGTCCAACAAACAGGGTTGAGAAGCTTAAATAATATTGCTGAAAATTTTCTGCAAATGGGTTAGTAATTATGGCCTTCAATAGCAAAAGGGAAAAAGGGTACTTTGTAAAAAAATGACTTCGGTAACTGAAACTATTCAACCGGGCGAGAGTGCACGCGCAGCCGCTACTGTCAAAATAAAAACTGCATGAAACAGATGCTGTCAACGAGAATTCAAGGTGACAGCTAGAAACTGAGATATAGAATAAAACAAAAACAAAGGACAACTTGGAGTACTCTAAATTGAAACATACAAAAAAAGAGAGAGGTACGTAACAGAACAAATGATTCTAAGCCGAAATTAAATGTAAGCAAAATTATAAAGAGATTGACATTTTTAGGTTCTAAGGAATTGGTAAGAAAGATTTATAAGAATAAGTGAAATGAAACCGTAACAACTCCTTAAATTCTCTGGGCGCCCCTGGATAATGGGTCCTCTGATTTTTATAAAACTTATTCTCAATGTAAATGTCAAATATATGTATTTCTTTAAGATTGAATTTTATCTGTCTAGCGATAACTTTATTCAGAATAAATGTGCTGATTTTATTAGTAAAAATGTTTATATTTCCAGCCTCTGCATTATTAAAATTCCTCTATATACAAATTTTATGTATAGTGTGAATACTAGAACCTTGACATAGGGAATTTTTGCTATTTTCATCTATGCCGCTAAATATGATGGGGTGTATGTGGTACAGTTGATTAGATTATTTAATTTTTCATCTACTGATATTAAATATTATTGAGTATGAGCTTATTTAATTGAAATATTTGATGAAATGAATTGTATTTTGACATTTGTCGTTCTTGTGTAATTAGAAATTTTCGAACAAAATGCTCCATAACCGAGTGGATAAGATAATGGCTGCATAAATAATACTCATTGCGTAGTCGGAGATCGAGCCGCATTATAACATTTATTCAAAAAAAATGATTACAGCAAACGGATCATTTTTTGTTAATTCCAAACCTTGTGTCAAAATCACTAGTAATAAAATTTTTGTTGTACCAACAACTGAAGTTGATTATTACAAAATCAATAATATTTTGATATATTATTTTATCATTATTGTAGAAAAGACTTCTAAAAGTAATCAAATAATTCCTTTGAGTTCAACAAATTTAGTCATATGTTCGTTGATTATCTCAACTATTTCTACTATTCATTCTGTACATAATAATTTCAAATAAAAAAGTTATTTTTATATTACTTTGATACAAATATCCGATTCAAGGTTTAAATATGTATATTATTTATTGTACATTACTTTTACTGGTATATCAACATAAATTATGCTTTCTGTAAAATATGATGCGGCAAATAATTGCATTAAAGATCGAAAGTAAAGACATCTGTAGTCTACTAGCTGTACCAGTTTGGACGGCGTGGCACTGGGAGTGGGGGGGATATCGAAATTAGAGACATCTGTAGTCTAGTAGCTGTACCAGTTTGGACGGCGTGGCACTGGGAGTGGGGGTAACTTTGGACGGCGTGGCACTGCAGAGTAATTGGACGGGGTGGGATTAGACGGCGTGGAACGCCTGGTTTTGGATCCGCGTGGCATTAGTGTATTTGGACGGCGTGGCACTGGGAGTGGGGGTAACTTTGGACGGCGTGGTACTGGATAGTAATTGGACGGGGTGGGATTGGACGGCGTGGAATGCTTCGGTATATTGTAAGCTGCATGGGCTGGATTCTAGAATACTTAACACACTTGAAATAGCAATTTTCTTGTTGCAATGTTTTCTTTTAGCTAAAATATGATAAAAAATCATGAAATTCGGGCGCGGAAGCAAATATTTATATGATTTTTTACAATAATAATGTCAGATTTTACATATTTTTGAAATGGATATTTTTGTTAAAACGTACGTAAACATGCTTTTGGACCTATACTATGGATAAAATATGATGAAAAATTATAAAATTCGGGCGCGAAAACAAATATTTATATGATTTTTTACAAAAAAAAAGTCAGATTTTACCTATTTTTGATGAATACGTTGTATATTGTAAGTTACATGGGCTGGATTCTAGAATACCTAACACACTTGACATAGCAATTTTCTTGATGCAATGTTTTCTTTTACCTAAAATATTATGAAAAATCATAAAATTCGGGCGCGGAAGCATATATTTGTATGATTTTTACAAAAATAAAGTCTGATTTTTCCTATTCTTGAAATGGATATTTTTGTTAATACATTCATAAACATGCTTTTGGACCTATACTGTGGATAAAATATGATAAAAAATTATAAAATTCGGGCGCGGAAGCAAATATTTATATGATTTTTTACAAAAAAAAGTCAGATTTTACCTATTTTTGATGAATACGTTGTATATTGTAAGCTTCATTGGCTGGATTCTAGAATACGTACCACACTTAAAATAGCAATTTTCTTGTTGCAATGTTTTCTTTTACCTAAATTATGATGAAAAATCATAAAATTCGGGCGCGGAAGCAAATATTTATATGATTTTTTACAAAAATAAAGTCAGATTTTACATATTCTTGAAATGGATATTTTTGTTAATACATTCATAAGCATGCTTTTGGACCTATACTGTGGATAAAATATGAAGAAAAATTATAAAATTCGGGCGCGGAAGCAAATATTTCTATGATTTTTTACAAAAATTAAGTCAGATTTTACCTATTTTTGATGAATACGTTGTATATTGTAAGCTTCATTGGCTGGATTCTAGAATACCTACCACACTTGAAATAGCAATTTTCTTGTTGCAATGTTTTCTTTTACCTAAATTATGATGAAAAATTATAAAATTCGGGCGCGGAAGCAAATATTTATATGATTTTTTACAAAAATAAAGTCAGATTTTACATATTCTTGAAATGGATATTTTTGTTAAAACATTCATAAACATGCTTTTGGACCTATACTGTGGATAAAATATGATGACAAATTATAAAATTCGGGCGCGGAAGCAAATATTTATATGATTTTTTACAAAAAAAAAGTCAGATTTTAATTATTTTTGATGAATACGTTGTATATTGTAAGCTTCATTGGCTGGATTCTAGAATACCTACCACACTTAAAATAGCAATTTTCTTGTTGCAATGTTTTCTTTTACCTTAATTATGATGAAAAATCATAAAATTCGGGCGCGGAAGCAAATATTTATATGATTTTTTACAAAAATAAAGTCAGATTTTACATATTTTTGAAATGGATATTTTTGTTAAAACGTTCATAAACATGCTTTTGGACCTATACTATGGATAAAATATGATGAAACATTATAAAATTCGAGCGCGGAAGCAAATATTTATATAATTTTTTACAAAAATTAAGTCAGATTATACCTATTTTTGATGAATACGTTGTATATTGTATGCTTCATTGGCTGGATTCTAGAATACCTACCACACTTGAAATAGCAATTTTCTTGTTGCAATGTTTTCTTTTACCTAAATTATGATGAAAAATCATAAAATTCAGGCGCGGAAGCAAATATTTATATGATTTTTTTCCAAAAAAAAAGTCAGACTTTACCTTTTTTTGATGAATACGTTGTATATTGTAAGCTGCATGGGCTGGATTCTAGAATACCTAACACACTTGAAATAGCAATTTTCTTGTTGCAATGTTTTCTTTTAGCTAAAATATGATGAAAAATCATAAAATTCGGGCGCTGAAGCAAATATTTATATGATATTTTACAAAAATAAAGTCAGATTTAACATATTTTTGAAATGGATATTTTTGTTAAAAGGTTCATAAACATCCTTTTGGAATACTTTGTATATTGTAAGCTTCATTGGCTGGATTCTAGAATACCTACCGCACTTGAAATAGCAATTTTTCTTGTAGCAATGTTTTCTTTTACCTAAATTATGATGAAAAATCATAAAATTCGGTCATTGGAAGCAAATATTTATATGATTTTTTACCAAAATAAAGTCAGATTTTACCTATTCTTGAAATGGATATTTTTGTTAAAACATTCATAAACATGCTTTTGGACCTATACTGTGAATAAAATATGATGAAAAATTATAAAATTCGGGCGCGGAAGCAAATATTTATATGATTTTTTACAAAAAAAAAGTCAGATTTTAACTATTTTTGATGAATACGTTGTATATTGTAAGCTATATGGGCTGGATTCTAGAACACCTAACACACTTGAAATAGCAATTTTCTTGTTGTAATGTTTTCTTTTAGCTAAAATATGATGAAAAATCATAAAATTCGGGCGCGGAAGCAAATATTTATATGATTTTTTTAAAAATAATGTCAGATTTTACATATTCTTGAAATGGATATTTTTGTTAATACATTCATAAACATGCTTTTGGACCTATACTGTGGATAAAATATAATAAAAAATTATAAAATTCGGGCGCGGAAGCAAATATTTATATTATTTTTTACAAAAAAAAGTCAGATTTTACCTATTTTTAATGAATACGTTGTATATTGTAAGCTACATGGGCTGGATTCTAGAATACCTAACACACTTGAAATAGCAATTTACTTGTTGCAATGTTTTCTTTTAGCTAAAATATGATGAAAAATCATAAAATTCGGGTGCGGAAGCAAATATTTATATGATTTTTTACAAAAATTAAGTCAGATTTTTCCTATCCTTGAAATGGATATTTTTGTTAAAACATTCATAAACATGCTTTTGGACCTATACTGCGGATAAAATATGATGAAAATTTATAAAATTCGGACGCGCAAACAAATATTTATATGATTTTTTACAAAAAAAGTCAGATTTTACCTATTTTTGATGAATACGTTGTATATTGTAAGCTACATGGGCTGGATTCTAGAATACCTAACACACTTAAAATAGCAATTTTCTTGTTGCAATGTTTTCTTTTAGCTAAGATATGATGAAAAATCATAAAATTCGGGTGCGGAAGCAAATATTTATATGATTTTTTACAAAAATAAAGTCAGATTTTACATATTCTTGAAATGGATATTTTTGTTAATACATTCATAAGCATGCTTTTGGACCTATACTGTGGATAAAATATGAAGAAAAATTATAAAATTCGGGCGCGGAAGCAAATATTTCTATGATTTTTTACAAAAATTAAGTCAGATTTTACCTATTTTTGATGAATACGTTGTATATTGTAAGCTTCATTGGCTGGATTCTAGAATACCTACCACACTTGAAATAGCAATTTTCTTGTTGCAATGTTTTCTTTTACCTAAATTATGATGAAAAATTATAAAATTCGGGCGCGGAAGCAAATATTTATATGATTTTTTACAAAAATAAAGTTAGATTTTAAATATTTTTGAAATGGATATTTTTGTTAAAACATTCATAAACATGCTTTTGGACCTATACTGCGGATAAAATATGATGAAAAATTATAAAATTCGGGCGCGCTAACAAATATTTATATGATTTTTTACAAAAAAAAAGTCAGATTTTACCTATTTTTGATGAATACGTTGTATATTGTAAGCTATATGGGCTGGATTCTAGAACACCTAACACACTTGAAATAGCAATTTTCTTGTTGTAATGTTTTCTTTTAGCTAAAATATGATGAAAAATCATAAAATTCGGGCGCGGAAGCAAATATTTATATGATTTTTTTTTAAAAAAAGTCAGATTTTACATATTCTTGAAATGGATATTTTTGTTAATACATTCATAAACATGCTTTTGGACCTATACTGTGGATAAAATATGATAAAAAATTATAAAATTCGGGCGCGGAAGCAAATATTTATATGATTTTTTACAAAAAAAAAGTCAGATTTTACCTATTTTTGATGAATACGTTGTATATTGTAAGCTTCATTGGCTGGATTCTAGAATACTTACCACACTTGAAATAGCAATTTTCTTGTTGCAATGTTTTCTTTTACCTAAATTATGATGAAAAATCATAAAATTCGGGCGCGGAAGCAAATATTTATATGATTTTTTACAAAAATAAAGTCAGATTTTACATACTCTTGAAATGGATATTTTTGTTAATACATTCATAAACATGCTTTTGGACCTATACTGTGGATAAAATATGATGAAAATTTATAAAATTCGGGCGCTGAAGCAAATATTTATATGATTTTTTACAAGAAAAAAGTCAGATTTTACCTATTTTTGATGAATACGTTGTATATTGTAAGCTTCATTGGCTGGATTCTAGAATACCTACCACACTTGAAATAGCAATTTTCTTGTTGCAATGTTTTCTTTTACCTAAATTATGATGAAAAATCATAAAATTCGGGCGCGGAAGCAAATATTTATATGATTTTTTACAAAAATAATGTCAGATTTTACATATTGTTGAAATGGATATTTTTGTTAAAACATTCATAAACGTGCTTTTGGACCTATACTGTGGATAAAATATGATGACAAATTATAAAATTCGGGCGCGGAACCAAATATTTATATGATTTTTTACAAAAAAAAAGTCAGATTTTACCTATTTTTGAAGAATACGTTGTGTATTGTAAGCTTCATTGGCTGGATTCTAGAATACCTACCACACTTAAAATAGCAATTTTCTTGTTGCAATGTTTTCTTTTACCTTAATTATGATGAAAAATCATAAAATTCGGGCGCGGAAGCAAATTTTTATATGATTTTTTACAAAAATAAAGTCAGATTTTACATATTTTTAAAATGGATATTTTTGTTAAAACGTTCATAAACATGCTTCTGGACCTATACTATGGATAAAATATGATGAAAAATTATAAAATTAGAGCGCGGAAGCAAATAATTATAATTTTTTACAAAAATTAAGTCAGATTTTACCTATTTTTGATGAATACGTTGTATATTGTAAGCTTCATTGGCTGGATTCTAGAATACCTACCACACTTGAAATAGCAATTTTCTTGTTGCAATGTTTTCTTTTACCTAAATTATGATGAAAAATCATAAAATTCAGGCGCGGAAGCAAATATTTATATGATTTTTTACAAAAATAAAGTCAGATTTTACATATTCTTGAAATGGATATTTTTGTTAATACATTCATAAACATGCTTTTGGACCTATACTGTGGATAAAATATGATAAAAAATTATAAAATTCGGGCGCGGAAGCAAATATTTATATGATTTTTTACAAAAAAAAAGTCAGATTTTACCTATTTTTGATGAATACGTTGTATATTGTAAGCTTCATTAGCTGGATTCTAGAATACCTACCACACTTGATATAGCAATTTTCTTGTTGCAATGTTCTCTTTTAGCTAAAATATGATGAAAAATCATAAAATTCGGGTGCGGAAGCAAATATTTATTTGATTTTTTACAAAAAGAAAGTCAAATTTTTCCTATTCTTGAAATGGATATTTTTGTTAAAACATTCATAAACATGCTTTTGGACCTATACTGCGGATAAAATATGATTAAAAAGTATAAAATTCGGGCGCGCAAACAAATATTTTTATGATTTTTTACAAAAAAAAAGTCAGATTTTACCTATTTTTGATGAATACATTGTATATTGTAAGCTACATGGGCTGGATTCTAGAATACCTAACACACTTCAAATAGCAATTTTCATGTTGCAATGTTTTCTTTTAGCTAAAATATGATAAAAATTCATGAAATTCGGGCGCCGAAGCAAATATTTATATGATTTTTTACAAAAATAAAGTCATATTTAACATATTTTTGAAATGGATATTTTGTTAAAACGTTCATAAACATGCTTTTGGACCTATACTATGGATAAAATATGATAAAAAATTATATAATTCGGGCGCGGAAGCAAATATTTATATGATTTTTTTCAAAAAAAAATTCAGATTTTATCTATTTTTGATGAATACGTTGTATATTGTAAGCTGCATGGGCTGGATTCTAGAATACCTAACACACTTGAAATAGCAATTTACTTGTTGCAATGTTTTCTTTTAGCTAAAATATGATGAAAAATCATAAAATTCGGGTGCGGAAGCAAATATTTATATGATTTTATACAAAAATAAAGTCAGATTTTTCCTATTCTTGAAATGGATATTTTTGTTAAAACATTCATAAACATGCTTTTGGACCTATACTGCGGATAAAATATGATGAAAAATTATAAAATTCGGGCGCGCAAACAAATATTTTTATGATTTTTTACAAAAAAAAGTCAGATTTTACCTATATTTGATGAATACATTGTATATTGTAAGCTACATGGGCTGGATTCTAGAATACCTAACATACTTGAAATAGCAATTTTCTTGTTGCAATGTTTTCTTTTAGCTAAAATATGATAAAAAAATCATCAAATTCGGGCGCGGAAGCAAATATTTATATAATTTTTTTACAAAAATAATGCCAGATTTTACATATTTTTGAAATGGATATTTTTGTTAAAACGTTCATAAACATGCTTTTGGACCTATACTATGGATAAAATATTATGAAAAATTATAAAATTCGGGCGCGCAAACAATATTTATATGATTTTTTACAAAAATAAAGTCAGATTTTACATATTTTTGAAATGGATATTTTTGTTAAAACGTTCATAAACATGCTTTTGGACCTATACTATGGATAAAATATGATGAAAAATTATAAAATTCGAGCGCGGAAGCATATATTTATATAATTTTTTACAAAAATTAGGTCAGATTTTACCTATTTTTGATGAATACGTTGTATATTGTAAGCTTCATTGGCTGGATTCTAGAATACTTACCACACTTGAAATAGCAATTTTCTTGTTGCAATGTTTTCTTTTACCTAAATTAAGATGAAAAAGCATCGAATTCGGGCGCGAAAGCAAATATTTATATGATTTTTTACAAAAATAAAGTTAGATTTTACCTATTTTTGATGAATACGTTGTATATTGTAAGCTTCATTGGCTGGATTCTAGAATACCTACCACACTTGAAATAGCAATTTTCTTGTTGCAATGTTTTCTTTTAGCTAAGATATGATAAAAAATCATAAAATTCGGGTGCGGAAGCAAATATTTATATGATTTTTTACAAAAATAAAGTCAGATTTTAAATATTTTTGAAATGGATATTTTTGTTAAAACATTCATAAAAATGCTTTTGGACCTATACTGCGGATAAAATATGATGAAAAATTATAAAATTCGGGCGCGCAAACAAATATTTTTATGATTTTTTGCAAAAAAAAGTCAGATTTTACCTATTTTTAATGAATACATTGTATATTGTAAGCTACATGGACTGGATTCTAGAATACCTAACACACTTGAAATAGCAATTTTCTTGTTGCAATGTTTTCTTCTACCTAAATTATGATGAAAAATCATAAAATTCGGTCGCGGAAGCAAATATTTATATGATTTTTTACCAAAATAAAGTCAGATTTTACCTATTCTTGAAATGGATATTTTTGTTAAAACATTCATTAACATGCTTTTGGACCTATATTGTGAATAAAATATGATGAAAAATTATAAAATTCGGGCGCGGAAGCAAATATTTATATGATTTTTTACAAAAAAAAAGTCAGATTTTACCTTTTTTTGATGAATACGTTGTATATTGTAAGCTACATGGGCTGGATTCTAGAATACCTAACACACTTGAAATAGAAATTTTCTTGTTGCAATGTTTTCTTTTAGCTATAATATGATGAAAAATCATAAAATTCGGGCGCGGAAGCAAATATTTATATGATTTTTTACAAAAATAAAGTCTGATTTTACATATTTTTGAAATGGATATTTTTGTTAAAACGTTCTTAGACATGCTTTTGGACTTATACTATGGATAAAATATGATAAAAAATTATAAAATTCGAGCGCGGAAGCAAATATTTATATAATTTTTTACAAAAATTAAGACAGATTTTACCTATTTTTGATGAATACGTTGTATATTGTAAGCTTCATTGGCTGGATTCTAGAATACCTACCACACTTGAAATAGCAATTTTCTTGTTGCAATGTTTTCTTTTACCTAAATTATGATGAAAAATCATAAAATTCGGGCGCGGAAGCAAATATTTATATGATTTTTTACAAAAATAAAGTCAGATTTTACATATTCTTGAAATGGATATTTTTGTTAAAACAATCATAAACATGCTTTTGGACCTATACTGTGGATAAAATATGATGACAAATTATAAAATTCGGGCGCGAAAGCAAATATTTATATGATTTTTTACAAAAAAAAAGTTAGATTTTACCTATTTTTGATGAATACGTTGTGTATTGTAAGCTTCATTGGCTGGATTCTATAATACCTACCACACTTAAAATAGCAATTTTCTTGTTGCAATGTTTTCTTTTACCTTAATTATGATGAAAAATCATAAAATTCGGGCGCGGAAGCAAATATTTATTTGATTTTTTACAAAAATAAAGTCAGATTTTTCCTATTCTTGAAATGGATATTTTTGTTAAAACATTCATAAACATGCTTTTGGACCTATACTGCGGATTAAATATGATTAAAAATTATAAAATTCGGGCGCGCAAACAAACATTTTTATGATTTTTTACAAAAAAAAAGTCAGATTTTACCTATTTTTGATGAATACATTGTATATTGTAACCTACATGGGCTGGATTCTAGAATACCTAACACACTTCAAATAGCAATTTTCTTGTTGCAATGTTTTCTTTTAGCTAAAATATGATAAAAATTCATGAAATTCGGGCGCGGAAGCAAATATTTATATGATTTTTTACAAAAATAAAGTCAGATTTAACATATTTTTGAAATGGATATTTTTGTTAAAACGTTCATAAACATGGGCTGGATTCTAGAATACCTAACACACTTCAAATAGCAATTTACTTGTTGCAATGTTTTCTTTTAGCTAAAATATGATGAAAAATCATACAATTCGGGTGCGGAAGCAAATATTTATATGATTTTTTACAAAAATAAAGTCAGATTTTTCCTATTCTTGAAATGGATATTTTTGTTAAAACATTCATAAACATGCTTTTGGACCTATACTGCGGTTAAAATATGATGAAAAATTATAAAATTCGGGCGCGCAAACAAATATTTTTATGATTTTTTACAAAAAATAAGTCAGATTTTACCTATTTTTCATGAATACATTGTATATTGTAAGCTACATGCGCTGGATTCTAGAATACCTAACACACTTGAAATAGCAATTTTCTTGTTGCAATTTTTTCTTTTAGCTAAAATATGATAAAAAAATCATCAAATTCGGGCGCGGAAGCAAATATTTATATGATTTTTTTACAAAAATAATGCCAGATTTTACATATTTTTGAAATGGATATTTTTGTTAAAACGTTCATAAACATGCTTTTAGACCTAAACTATGGATAAAATATGATGAAAAATTATAAAATTCAGGCGCGCAAACAAATATTTATATGATTTTTTACAAAAAAAGTCAGATTTTACCTTTTTTTGATGAATACGTTGTATATTGTAAGCTACATGGGCTGGATTCTAGAATACCTAACAGACTTGAAATAGAAATTTTCTTGTTGCTATGTTTTCTTTTAGCTAAAATATGATGAAAAATCATAAAATTCGGGCGCGGAAGCAAATATTTATATGATTTTTTACAAAAATAAAGTCTGATTTTACATATTTTTGAAATGGATATTTTTGTTAAAACGTTCTTAGACATGCTTTTGGACTTATACTATGGATAAAATATGATGGAAAATTATAAAATTCGAGCGCGGAAGCAAATATTTATATAATTTTTTACAAAAATTAAGACAGATTTTACCTATTTTTGATGAATACGTTGTATATTGTAAGCTTCATTGGCTGGATTCTAGAATACCTACCACACTTGAAATAGCAATTTTCTTGTTGCAATGTTTTCTTTTACCTAAATTATGATGAAAAATCATAAAATTCGGGCGCGGAAGCAAATATTTATATGATTTTTTACAAAAATAAAGTCAGATTTTACATATTCTTGAAATGGATATTTTTGTTAAAACAATCATAAACATGCTTTTGGACCTATACTGTGGATAAAATATGATGACAAATTATAAAATTCGGGCGCGAAAGCAAATATTTATATGATTTTCTACAAAAAAAAAGTTAGATTTTACCTATTTTTGATGAATACGTTGTGTATTGTAAGCTTCATTGGCTGGATTCTATAATACCTACCACACTTAAAATAGCAATTTTCTTGTTGCAATGTTTTCTTTTACCTTAATTATGATGAAAAATCATAAAATTCGGGCGCGGAAGCAAATATTTATTTGATTTTTTACAAAAATAAAGTCAGATTTTTCCTATTCTTGAAATGGATATTTTTGTTAAAACATTCATAAACATGCTTTTGGACCTATACTGCGGATTAAATATGATTAAAAATTATAAAATTCGGGCGCGCAAACAAACATTTTTATGATTTTTTACAAAAAAAAAGTCAGATTTTACCTATTTTTGATGAATACATTGTATATTGTAACCTACATGGGCTGGATTCTAGAATACCTAACACACTTCAAATAGCAATTTTCTTGTTGCAATGTTTTCTTTTAGCTAAAATATGATAAAAATTCATGAAATTCGGGCGCGGAAGCAAATATTTATATGATTTTTTACAAAAATAAAGTCAGTTTTAACATATTTTTGAAATGGATATTTTTGTTAAAACGTTCATAAACATGCTTTTGGACCTATACTATGGATAAAATATGATAAAAGATTATGAAATTCGGGCGCGGAAGCAAATATTTATATGATTTTTTTAAAAAAAAAGTCAGATTTTATCTATTTTTGATGAATACGTTGTATATTGTAAGCTGCATGGGCTGGATTCTAGAATACCTAACACACTTCAAATAGCAATTTACTTGTTGCAATGTTTTCTTTTAGCTAAAATATGATGAAAAATCATACAATTCGGGTGCGGAAGCAAATATTTATATGATTTTTTACAAAAATAAAGTCAGATTTTTCCTATTCTTGAAATGGATATTTTTGTTAAAACATTCATAAACATGCTTTTGGACCTATACTGCGGTTAAAATATGATGAAAAATTATAAAATTCGGGCGCGCAAACAAATATTTTTATGATTTTTTACAAAAAATAAGTCAGATTTTACCTATTTTTCATGAATACATTGTATATTGTAAGCTACATGCGCTGGATTCTAGAATACCTAACACACTTGAAATAGCAATTTTCTTGTTGCAATTTTTTCTTTTAGCTAAAATATGATAAAAAAATTATCAAATTCGGGCGCGGAAGCAAATATTTATATGATTTTTTTACAAAAATAATGCCAGATTTTACATATTTTTGAAATGGATATTTTTGTTAAAACGTTCATAAACATGCTTTTAGACCTATACTATGGATAAAATATGATGAAAAATTATAAAATTCAGGCGCGCAAACAAATATTTATATGATTTTTTACAAAAAAAAGTCAGATTTTACCTTTTTTTGATGAATACGTTGTATATTGTAAGCTACATGGGCTGGATTCTAGAATACCTAACAGACTTGAAATAGAAATTTTCTTGTTGCTATGTTTTCTTTTAGCTAAAATATGATGAAAAATCATAAAATTCCGGCGCGGAAGCAAATATTTATATGATTTTTTACAAAAATAAAGTCAGATTTTACATATTTTTGAAATTGATATTTTTGTTAAAACATTAATAAACATGCTTTTGGACCTATACTGCGGATAAAATATTATGAAAAAATATAAAATTCGGGCGCGCAAACAAATATTTATATGATTTTTTACAAAAAAAAGTCAGATTTTACCTTTTTTTGATGAATACGTTGTATATTGTAAGCTACATGCGCTGGATTCTAGAATACCTAACACACTTGAAATAGCAATTTTCTTGTTGCAATTTTTTCTTTTAGCTAAAATATGATAAAAAAATCATCAAATTCGGGCGCGGAAGCAAATATTTATATGATTTTTTTACAAAAATAATGCCAGATTTTACATATTTTTGAAATGGATATTTTTGTTAAAACGTTCATAAACATGCTTTTAGACCTATACTATGGATAAAATATGATGAAAAATTATAAAATTCAGGCGCGCAAACAAATATTTATATGATTTTTTACAAAAAAAGTCAGATTTTACCTTTTTTTGATGAATACGTTGTATATTGTAAGCTACATGGGCTGGATTCTAGAATACCTAACAGACTTGAAATAGAAATTTTCTTGTTGCTATGTTTTCTTTTAGCTAAAATATGATGAAAAATCATAAAATTCGGGCGCGGAAGCAAATATTTATATGATTTTTTACAAAAATAAAGTCTGATTTTACATATTTTTGAAATGGATATTTTTGTTAAAACGTTCTTAGACATGCTTTTGGACTTATACTATGGATAAAATATGATGAAAAATTATAAAATTCGAGCGCGGAAGCAAATATTTATATAATTTTTTACAAAAATTAAGACAGATTTTACCTATTTTTGATGAATACGTTGTATATTGTAAGCTTCATTGGCTGGATTCTAGAATACCTACCACACTTGAAATAGCAATTTTCTTGTTGCAATGTTTTCTTTTACCTAAATTATGATGAAAAATCATAAAATTCGGGCGCGGAAGCAAATATTTATATGATTTTTTACAAAAATAAAGTCAGATTTTACATATTCTTGAAATGGATATTTTTGTTAAAACAATCATAAACATGCTTTTGGACCTATACTGTGGATAAAATATGATGACAAATTATAAAATTCGGGCGCGAAAGCAAATATTTATATGATTTTCTACAAAAAAAAAGTTAGATTTTACCTATTTTTGATGAATACGTTGTGTATTGTAAGCTTCATTGGCTGGATTCTATAATACCTACCACACTTAAAATAGCAATTTTCTTGTTGCAATGTTTTCTTTTACCTTAATTATGATGAAAAATCATAAAATTCGGGCGCGGAAGCAAATATTTATTTGATTTTTTACAAAAATAAAGTCAGATTTTTCCTATTCTTGAAATGGATATTTTTGTTAAAACATTCATAAACATGCTTTTGGACCTATACTGCGGATTAAATATGATTAAAAATTATAAAATTCGGGCGCGCAAACAAACATTTTTATGATTTTTTACAAAAAAAAAGTCAGATTTTACCTATTTTTGATGAATACATTGTATATTGTAACCTACATGGGCTGGATTCTAGAATACCTAACACACTTCAAATAGCAATTTTCTTGTTGCAATGTTTTCTTTTAGCTAAAATATGATAAAAATTCATGAAATTCGGGCGCGGAAGCAAATATTTATATGATTTTTTACAAAAATAAAGTCAGATTTAACATATTTTTGAAATGGATATTTTTGTTAAAACGTTCATAAACATGCTTTTGGACCTATACTATGGATAAAATATGATAAAAGATTATGAAATTCGGGCGCGGAAGCAAATATTTATATGATTTTTTTCAAAAAAAAAGTCAGATTTTATCTATTTTTGATGAATACGTTGTATATTGTAAGCTGCATGGGCTGGATTCTAGAATACCTAACACACTTCAAATAGCAATTTACTTGTTGCAATGTTTTCTTTTAGCTAAAATATGATGAAAAATCATACAATTCGGGTGCGGAAGCAAATATTTATATGATTTTTTACAAAAATAAAGTCAGATTTTTCCTATTCTTGAAATGGATATTTTTGTTAAAACATTCATAAACATGCTTTTGGACCTATACTGCGGTTAAAATATGATGAAAAATTATAAAATTCGGGCGCGCAAACAAATATTTTTATGATTTTTTACAAAAAATAAGTCAGATTTTACCTATTTTTCATGAATACATTGTATATTGTAAGCTACATGCGCTGGATTCTAGAATACCTAACACACTTGAAATAGCAATTTTCTTGTTGCAATTTTTTCTTTTAGCTAAAATATGATAAAAAAATTATCAAATTCGGGCGCGGAAGCAAATATTTATATGATTTTTTTACAAAAATAATGCCAGATTTTACATATTTTTGAAATGGATATTTTTGTTAAAACGTTCATAAACATGCTTTTAGACCTATACTATGGATAAAATATGATGAAAAATTATAAAATTCAGGCGCGCAAACAAATATTTATATGATTTTTTACAAAAAAAAGTCAGATTTTACCTTTTTTTGATGAATACGTTGTATATTGTAAGCTACATGGGCTGGATTCTAGAATACCTAACAGACTTGAAATAGAACTTTTCTTGTTGCTATGTTTTCTTTTAGCTAAAATATGATGAAAAATCATAAAATTCCGGCGCGGAAGCAAATATTTATATGATTTTTTACAAAAATAAAGTCAGATTTTACATATTTTTGAAATTGATATTTTTGTTAAAACATTAATAAACATGCTTTTGGACCTATACTGCGGATAAAATATTATGAAAAAATATAAAATTCGGGCGCGCAAACAAATATTTATATGATTTTTTACAAAAAAAAAGTCAGATTTTACCTTTTTTTGATGAATACGTTGTATATTGTAAGCTACATGGGCTGGATTCTAGAAAACCTAACACACTTGAAATAGAAATTTTCTTGTTGCAATGTTTTCTTTTAGCTAAAATATGATAAAAATTCATGAAATTCGGGCGCGGAAGCAAATATTTATATGATTTTTTACAAAAATAAAGTCAGATTTAACATATTTTTGAAATGGATATTTTTGTTAAAACGTTCATAAACATGCTTTTGGACCTATACTATGGATAAAATATGATAAAAGATTATAAAATTCGGGCGCGGAAGCAAATATTTATATGATTTTTTTCAAAAAAAAAGTCAGATTTTATCTATTTTTGATGAATACGTTGTATATTGTAAGCTGCATGGGCTGGATTCTAGAATACCTAACACACTTCAAATAGCAATTTACTTGTTACTCTGAGATAGCGCGT
>JAQOWZ010000597.1:0-29231 GCA_035578165.1 Stenolophus ochropezus
ACAATATACAACGTATTCATTAAAATGACACCCGAATAAATATTTGCTTCCGCGCCCGAATTTTGTAATTCTTCTTCATATTTTAGCTAAAAGAAAACATTGCAACAAGAAAGTTACTATTTCAAGTGTGGTAGGTATTCTAAAATCCAGCCCATGTAGCTTACAATATATAACGTGTTCATCAAGAAAAGATAAAATCTAACTTTATTTTTGTAAAAAATCATATAAATATTTGCTTCCGCGCCCGAATTTTATAATTTTTCATCATATTTTAGCTAAAAGAAAACATTGCAACAAGAAAATTTTTATTTCAAGTGTGGTATTCTAGAATCCAGCCCATGTAGCTTACACTATACAACGTATTCATTAAAATACACCCGAAAATTGAATATTATTATCTGATTAGTACCACGTTTTGGTCACTTTTGCTTGTCCAATGTTTAAAACCATCCATTGTATAGATCCTAAAGCATGAATATGAATGTTTTAACAAAACTATCCATTTCAAGAATAGGTACAATCTAACTTTATTTTTGTAAAAAATCATATAAATAATGGCTTCCGCGCCCGAATTTAATAATTCTTTATCATATTTTAGCTAAAAGAAAACATTGCAACAAGAAAATTGCTATTTCAAGTGTTGTAGGTATTCTAGAATCCAGCCCATGTAGCTTACAATATACAACGTATTCATCAAGGATAGGTAAAATTTGACATTATTTTTGTAAAAAATCATATAAATATTTGCTTCCGCGCGCGAGTTTTATAATTCTTCATCATATTTCAGCTAAAAGAAAACATTTCAACAAGAAATTTGCTATTTCTAGTATAGTAGGTATTTTAGAATCTAGCCCATGTAGCTTACAATATACAACGTATTCATTAAAATGACACCCGAAAATTGAATGTGTCTTATCTTATTGGTAACACGTTTTGGTCATTTTTGCATGTCTAATGCTAAAATTATCCATGGAATTGATTCTAAAGCATGAATATAAATATTTTAACAAAAATATCCATTTCATGAATAGCTAAAATCTTACTTAATTTTTGTAAAAAATCATATAAATATTTGCTTCTGCCCTCGAATTTTATAATTCTTTATCATATTTTAGCTAAAAGAAAACATTGCAACAAGAAAATTGCTATTTCAATTGTGGTAGGTTTTCTAGAATCCAGTCCATGTAACTTACAATATACAACGTATTCATTAAAATGACACCCGAAAATTGTTTGTTTATTATCTGATTGGTACAACCTTATGGTCAATTTTGCATGTCCAAAGCTTAAAACCATAATTAGTATAGATCCTAATGCAGGAATATAAATGTTTTAACAAATATATCCATTTCAAGAATAGGTAAAATCTGACTTAATTTCTGTAAAAAATCAGATAAATATTTGCTTCCGCGCCCGAATTTTATAATTCTTTATCATATTTTAGCTAAAAGAAAACATTGCAACAAGAAAATTGCTATTTCAAGTGTGGTAGGTGTTTTAGAATCCAGCCCATATAGCTTACAATATACAACGTATTCATTAAAATGACACCCGAAAATTGAATGTTTATTATCTGATTGGTACCACGTTTTGGTAACTTTTGCATGTCCAATGCTAAAATTATCCATAGAATAGATTCTAAAGCATGAAGATGAATATTTTAACAAAAATATCCATTTTAAGAATAGGTAAAATCTGACTTTATTTTTGTAAAAAATCATATAAATATTTGCTTCTGCGCCCGAATTTTATAATTCTTTATCATATTTTTGCTAAAAGAAAACATTGATAAAGAAAATTGCTATTTTAAGTGTGGTAGGTATTCTAGAATCCAGCCCATGTAGCTTACAATATACAACGTATTCATCAATAATAGGTAAAATCTGACTTTATTTTTGTAAAAAATCATATAATTACTTGCTTCCGCGCCCGACTTTTATAATTCTTTATCATATTTTAGCAAAAAGAAAACATTGCAACAAGAAAATTGCTATTTCAAGTGTGGTAGATATTCTAGAATCCTGCCCATGTAGCTTACAATATACAACGTATTCATCAAGAATAGGTAAAATCTGACATTATTTTTGTAAAAAATCATAAAAATATTTGCTTCCGCGCCCGAATTTTATGATTCTTTATCATATTTTAGCTAAAAGAAAACAATGCAACAAGAAAATTGCTATTTCAAGTGTGGTAGGTAATCTAGAATCCAGCCAATGTAGCTTACAATATACAATGAATTCAGAATGAAAAGGTAAAATCTGACTTTATTTTTGTAAAAAATTATATAAATATTTGCATCCGCGCCCGAATTTTATGATTCTTTATAATATTTTAGCTAAAAGAAAACATTGCAACAAGAATATTGCTATTTCAAATGTGGTAGGTATTCTAGAATCCAGCCCATGTAGCTTACAATATACAACGTTTTCATCATGAAAAGGTAAAATCTGACTTTATTTTTGTAAAAAATCATATAAATATTTACTTCCGCGGCCGAATTTTATGATTTTTCATCATAATTTAGCTAAAAGAAAACATTGCAACAACAAAATTGCTATTTCAAGTGTAGTAGGTATTCTTTAATCCAGCCAATGTAGCTTACAATATACAACGTATTCATCAAAAATAGGTAAAATCTGACTTAATTTTTGTAAAAAATTATATAAATATTTGCTTCCGCACCCAAATTTTATAATTTTTCATCATAATTTATCCATTGTATAGTTCCAAAACCATGTTTATGAATGTTTTAACAAAAACATCAATTTTAAAAATAGGTTAAATCTGACTTTATTTTTGTAAAAAATCATATAAATATTTGCTTTCGCGCCCGAATTTTATGATTTTTAATCATATTTTAGCTAAAAGAAAACATTGCAACAAGAAAATTGCTATTTCAAGTGTGGTAGGTATTCTAGAATCCAGTCCATGTAGCTTACAATATACAACGTATTCATCAAAAATAGGTAAATTCTGACTTTTTTTTGTAAAAAATCATATAAATATTTGCTTCCGCGCCCGAATTTTATAATTTTTTATCATATTTTAGGTAAAAGAAAACATTGCATTAAGAAAATTGCTATTTCAAGTGTGGTAGGTAATCTAGAATCCAGCCAATGTAGCTTACAATATACTACGAATTCATCATGAAAAGGTCAAATCTGACTTTATTTTTGTAAAAAATCATATAAATATTTGCATCCGTGCCCGAATTTTATGATTCTTTATCATATTTTAGCTAAAAGAAAACATTGCAACAAGAATATTGCTATTTCAAATGTGGTAGGTATTCTAGAATCCAGCCCATGTAGCTTACAATATACAACGTATCCAGCATGAAAAGGTAAAATCTGACTTTATTTTTGTAAAAAAATCATATAAATATTTGCTTCCGCGTCCGAATTTTATATTTTTTCATCATATTTTAGCTAAAAGAAAACATTGCAACAAAAAAATTGCTATTTCAAGTGTGGTAGGTATTCTAGAATCCAGCCAATGTAGCTTACAATATACAACGTATTCATCAAAAATAGGTAAATTCTGACTTTATTTTTGTAAAAAATCATATAAATATTTACTTCCGCGGCCGAATTTTATGATTTTTCATCATAATTTAGCTAAAAGAAAACATTGCAACAACAAAATTGCTATTTCAAGTGTAGTAGGTATTCTTTAATCCAGCCAATGTAGCTTACAATATACAACGTATTCATCAAAAATAGGTAAAATCTGACTTAATTTTTGTAAAAAATTATATAAATATTTGCTTCCGCACCCAAATTTTATAATTTTTCATCATAATTTATCCATTGTATAGTTCCAAAACCATGTTTATGAATGTTTTAACAAAAACATCAATTTTAAAAATAGGTTAAATCTGACTTTATTTTTGTAAAAAATCATATAAATATTTGCTTTCGCGCCCGAATTTTATGATTTTTAATCATATTTTAGCTAAAAGAAAACATTGCAACAAGAAAATTGCTATTTCAAGTGTGGTAGGTATTCTAGAATCCAGTCCATGTAGCTTACAATATACAACGTATTCATCAAAAATAGGTAAATTCTGACTTTTTTTTGTAAAAAATCATATAAATATTTGCTTCCGCGCCCGAATTTTATAATTTTTTATCATATTTTAGGTAAAAGAAAACATTGCATTAAGAAAATTGCTATTTCAAGTGTGGTAGGTATTCTAGAATCCAGCCCATGTAGCTTACAATATACAACGTATTTATCAAAAATAAGTAAAATCTGATTTTATTTTTGTAAAAAATTATATAAATATTTGCTTCCGCTCCCGAATTTTATAATTTTTCATCATATTTTATCCATAGTATAGGTCCAAAAGCATGTTTATTAATGTTTTAACAAAAATATCCTTTTCAAAAATAAGTAAAATCTGATTTTATTTTTGTAAAAAATCATATAAATATTTACTTCCGCGCCCGTATTTTATGATTTTTCATCATATTTTCGCTAAAAGAAAACATTGCAAACAAGAAAATTGCTATTTCAAGCGTGGTAGGTATTCTAGAATCCAACCCATGTAGCTTACAATATACAACCTTTTCATCAAAAATAGGTAAAATCTGACTTTATTTTTGTAAAAAATCATATAAATATTTGCTTCCGCGCCCGAATTTCATAATTTTTCATCATGTTTTATCCATAAAATAGGTCCAAAAGCATGTTTATGAATGTTTTAACAAAAATATCCATTTCAAGAATAGGTAAAATCTGACTTTATTTTTGTAAAAAATCATATAAATATTTGCTTCCGCGCCCGAATTTTATGAATTTTCATCATATTTTAGCTAAAAGAAAACATCGCGATAAGAAAATTGCTATTTCAAGTGTGGTAGGTATTCTATAATCAAGCACATGTAGCTTACTTAATACAACGTATTCATCAAGAATAGGTAAAATCTGACTTTATTTTTGTAAAAAATGATATAAATATTTGCTTCCGCGACCGAATTTTATAATTTTTATCATATTTTAGCTAAAAGAAAACATTGAAACAAGAAAATTGCTATTTCAAGCGTGGTAGGTATTCTAGAATCCAGCCCATGTAGCTTACAATATACAACGTATTCATCAAGAATAAGTAAAATCTGATTTAATTTTTGTAAAAAATGATATAAATATTTGCTTCCGCTCCCGAATTTTATAATTTGTCATCATATTTTATCCATAGTATAGGTCCAAAAGCATGTTTAAGAATGTTTTAACAAAAATATCCATTTCAAAAATAGGTAAAATCTGACTTTATTTTTGTAAAAAATCATATAAATATTTGCTTCCGCGCCCGAATTTCATAATTTTTCATCATGTTTTATCCATAAAATAGGTCCAAAAGCATGTTTATGAATGTTTTAACAAAAATATCCATTTCAAGAATAGGTAAAATCTGACTTTATTTTTGTAAAAAATCATATAAATATTTGCTTCCGCGCCCGAATTTTATGATTTTTCATAATATTTTAGCTAAAAGAAAACATTGCAAACAAGAAAATTGCTATTTCAAGTGTGGTAGGTATTCTAGAATCCAGCCCATGTAGCTTACAATATACAACATATTCATCAAAAATAGATAAAATCTGACTTTATTTTTGTAAAAAATCATATAAATATTTGCTTTCGCGCCCGAATTTTATAATTTTTTATCATGTTTTATCCGTAGTATAGGTCCAAAAGCATGTTTATGAATGTTTTAACAAAAATATCCATTTCATGAATAGGTAAAATCTGACTTTATTTTTGTAAAAAATGATATAAATATTTGCTTCCGCGCCCGAATTTTATAATTTTTATCATATTTTAGCTAAAAGAAAACATTGAAACAAGAAAATTGCTATTTCAAGTGTGGTAGGTATTCTAGAATCCAGCCAATGAAGCTTACAATATATAACGTATTCATAAAATAGGTAAATTCTGACTTTATTTTTGTAAAACATCATATAAATATTTGCTTCCGCGCCTGAATTTTATATTTTTTCATCATATTTTATCCATAGTATAGGTCCAAAAGCATGTTTATGAATGTTTTAACAAAAAAATCCATTTTAAAAATAGGTAATATCTGACTTTATTTTTGTAAAAAATCATATAAATATTTGCTTCCGCGCCCGAATTTTATAATTTTTCATTATATTTTAGCAAAAAAAAAAACATTGCAACAAGAAAAATACTATTTCAAGTGTGGTAGGTATTCTAGAATCCAGCCCATGTTGCTTACAATATACAACGAATTCATCAAGAATAGGTAAAATCTGACTTTATTTTTGTAAAAAATGATATAAATATTTGCTTCCGCGCCCGAATTTTATAATTTTTCATCATATTTTATCCATAGTATAGTTCCAAAAGCATGTTTATGAATGTTTTAACAAAAATATCCATTTCAAAAATAGGTAATATCTGACTTTATTTTTGTATAAAATAATATAAACATTAGCTTCCGCGCCCAAATTTTATGATTTTTCATCATATTTTAGCTAAAAGAAAACATTGCAACAAGAAAATTGCTATATCAAGTGTGGTAGGTATTCTAGAATCCAGCCCATGTAGCTTACAATATACAACGTATTCATTAAAAATAGGTAAAATCTGACTTTATTTTTGTAAAAAATCATATAAATATTTGCTTCCGCGCCCGAATTTTATAATTTTTCATCATATTTTATCCATAGTATAGGTCTAAAAGCATGTTTGTGAATGTTTTAACAAAAATATCCATTTCAAGAATAAGTAAATTCTGACTTTATTTTTGTAAAAAATCATATAAATATTTTCTTCCGCGTCCGAATTTAATGATTTTTCATCATAATTTAGGTAAAAGAAAACATTGCAACAAGAAAATTGCTATTTCAAGTTTGGTAGGTATTCTAGAATCCAGCCCATGTAGCTTACAATATACAACGTATTCATTAAAAATAGGTAAAATCTGACTTTATTTTTGTAAAAAATCATATAAATATTTGTTTCCGCGCCCGAATTTTATAATTTTTCATAATATTTTATTCATAGTATAGGCCCAAAAGCATGTTTATGAGTGTTTTAAAAAAAATATCCATTTCAAAAATAGGTGAAATCGGACTTTATTTTTGTAAAAAATCATATATATATATTTGCTTCCGCGCCCGGATTTTATGATTTTTCATCATAGTTTAGCTAAAAGAAAACATTGCAACAAGAAAATTGCTATTTCAAGTGTGGTAGGTATTCTAGAATCCAGCCCATGTAGCTTACAATATACAACGTATTCATCAAAAATAGGTAAAATCTGACTTTATTTTTATAATAATCATATAAATATTTGCTTCCGCGCCCGAATTTTATAATTTTTCATCATATTTTATCCATAGTATAGGTCTAAAAGCATGTTTGTGAATGTTTATCAAAAATATTCATTTCAAGAATAGGTAAAATCTGATTTTATTTTTGTAAAAAATCATATAAATATTCCGCGCCCGAAGTTTATGATTTTTCATCATATTTTAGCTAAAGAAAAACATTGCAACAAGAAAGGTGCTATTTCAAGTGTGGTAGGTATTCTAGAATCCAGCCAATGAAGCTTACAATATACAACATATTCATCAAAAATAGGTAAAATCTGACTTTATTTTGGTAAAAAATTATATAAATATTTGCTTCCGCGCCCGAATTTTATAATTTTTCATTATATTTTTTCCATAGTATAGGTCTAAAAGCATGTTTGTGAATGTTTTAACAAAAATATCCATTTCAAGAATAGGTAAAATCTGACTTTATTTTCGTGAAAAATCATATAAATATTTGCTTCCGCGCTCGAATTTTATAATTTTTCATCATAATTTAGGTAAACAAAAATATTGCAACAAAAAATTGCTATTTCAAGTGTGGTAGGTATTCTAGAATCCAGCCAATGAAGCTTACAATATACAATATATTCATCAAAAATAGGTAAAATTTGACTTTATTTTTGTAAAAAATTATATAAATATTTGCTTCCGCGCCCGAATTTTATAATTTTTCATCATATTTTATCCATAGTATAGGTCCAAAAGCATGTATATGAATGTTTTACCAAAAATACCCATTTCAAAAATAGGTAAAATTTGACTTTATTTTTGTAAAAAATCATATAAATATTTTCTTCCGCGCCCGAATTATATGGTTTATCATCAAATTTTAGCTAAAAGAAAACATTGCAACAAGAAAATTGCTATTTCAAGTGTGGTAGGTATTCTAGACTCTAGCCCATGTAGCTTACAGTATACAACGTATTCATCAAAAATAGGTAAAATCTCACTTTATTTTTGTAAAAAATCATACAAATATCTGCTTCCGCGCCCGAATTTTATAATTTTTCATCATATTTTATCCATAATATAGGTCTAAAAGCATGTTTGTGAATGTTTTAACAAAAATATCCATTTCAAGAATAGGTAAAATCTGACTTTATTTTTATAAAAAATCATATAAACATTTGCTTCCGCGCCCGAATTTTATGATTTTTCATCATAGTTTAGCTAAAAGAAAACATTGCAACAAGAAAATTGCTATTTCAAGTGTGGTAGGTATTCTAGAATGCAGCTCATGTAGCTTACAATATACAACGTATTCATTAAAATGACACCAGTAAATTAAATGTTTATTATCTTATTAATAACAAGTTGTGGTCACTTTTGCATGTCCAATGCTAAAATTATCCATAGTATAGGTCCAAAAGCATGTTTATGAATGTTTTAACAAAAGTATCCATTTCAAGAATAGTTAAAATCTGACTTTATTTTTGTAAAAAATCATATAAATATTTGCTTCCGCGCCCGAATTTTATAATTTTTCATCATATTTTATCCATAGTATAGGTCCAAAAGCATGTTTATGAATGTTTTAACAAAAATATCCATTTCAAGAATAGGAAAAATCAGACTTTATTTTTGTAAAAAATCATATAAATATTTGCTTCCTCGCCCGAATTTTATGATTTTTCATCATATTTTAGCTAAAAGAAAACATTGCAACAAGAAAATTGCTATTTCAAGTGTGGTAGGTATTCTAGAATCCAGCCCATGTAGCTTACAATATACAACGTATTCAGCAAAAATAGGTAAAATCTGACTTTATTTTTTAAAAAATCATATAAATATTTGCTTCCGCGCCCGAATTTTATAATTTTACATTATATTTTATCCATAGTATAGGTCCAAAAGCATGTTTATGAATGTTTTAACAATAATATCCATTTTAAGAATAGGTAAAATCTGACTTTATTTTTGTAAATAATCATATAAATATTTGCTTCCGCGCCCGAATTTTATGATTTTGTATCATAATTTAGGTAAAAGAAAACATTGCACAAGAAAATTGCTATTTTAAGTGTGGTAGGTATTCTAGAATCCAGCCAATGAAGCTTACAATATACAACGTATTCATCAAAAATGGGTAAATTCTGCCTTTATTTTTGAAAAAATTATATAAATATTTGCTTCCGCGCCTGAATTTTATTTTTTTATCATATTTTATCCATAGTATAGGTCCAAAAACATGTTTATGAATGTTTTAACAAAAATATCCATTTTAAGAATAGGTAAAATCTGACTTTATTTTTGTAAAAAATGATATAAATATTTGCTTCCGCGCCCGAATTTTATGATTTTTCATCATATTTTAGCTAAAAGAAAACATTGCAACAAGAAAATTGCTATTTCAAGTGTGGTAGGTATTCTAGAATCCAGCATATGTAGCTTAAAATATACAACATATTCATCAAAAATAGGTAAAATCTGACTTTATTTTTGTAAAAAATCATATAAATATTTGCTTCCGCGCCCGAATTTTATAATTTTTCATCATATTTTATCCATAGTATAGGTCTAAAAGCATGTTTGTGAATGTTTTAAATTGAAGATACGGTAAACAGATATAATAAGAAACAAGTATAACACTAACACAAATAATGTAATAAAGATATAATTGCAAACAGGATTTATTTGACATATATCACTTATATAAACAAACTGACAAGATCAACAACAACTATATATTTTTTATGTATTAGTAGGCATTGCTGTAACTGTACAGTCTGAGTTCTGAGTACTAAGCATTCTTAACACCCCCTCTCGAAGACTGGACCATTGAATCAGCTTTGACCTGTAACTCCAAGTTTTTGTAAGCAGTCCCAATGTTTTATCTTTGGCATTCCTTTCGTCAGTACGTCGGCAGGCATTTTGTCGGTTGACAAATAGTCTACTCGAATCTCCCCAGATGAAAGAACTTCTCGAACGAAATGATGCCGTATATGTACATGTTTGGTACGAGAATGGAACATAGGATTTCCGGCGAGCTTCTGCGCCCCTATGTTATCATTGTATAATTGTATTGTTTGCATGTCGATTCCCATTTCTTCCCCTAATCTCTTGAGGTGCAAAGCTTCTTTCGCTGCTTCGCTTAAGGCCATATACTCGGCTTCTGTTGACGACAACGCCACAGTTCTCTGCTTCCTTGATTCCCAAGATACAGTTCCGTTATTCATCGTGAACGCGAAACCAGTGTAGGATCTTCGGTCGTCAGTGCATGCCGCCCAATCAGCATTCACGTAGCCGACTAAATTGCCCGTACCTTTCTTAAATGTAATCCCCATTTCAGGAGTACCTTTTAAATATCGTAAGACTCTCTTTGCTGCTTGCCAGTGTTCTTTATTAAATGTATCATTAAACTGGCATAATACACTCACAGCATGAGATATGTCAGGTCGGGTTGCGACAGCTAAATACATGAGAGCTCTTACCAGTTCTCTGTACGGAGGTTTTTCTCCATCATCTTTTGACCATGTACTTGTTCTTGATAATTTTGTACCAGTTTCAATCGGCGTAGCCACAGGTTTGCAATCCGACATTTTAAAACGTTCTAGAATGCCCATTATATATCCCTTTTGATTCATGGTTACACCAGATTCGTTTCGAGAAAATTCTATGCCAAGACAATATTTTACGTCACCCATGTCCTTGATTTCGAATGACTTTCGTAGTAAATGGTGCACTTTGTCTATTTCCTTTGAATTTCTCGAAAGAACCAAGATATCGTCAACGTAAACGATGATCAGAAGAAGGTCGTCATCCATGCCTTTAACAAAAATGCATGGATCACCGGCTGTTGGCTTTACTCCAATTTTTATTAATTCTTCTGTTAGACGTTGGTTCCAGCAGCGACCAGCTTGTTTTAGACCGTATAATGATTTTTTGATTCTACAAACATAATCTTTGTTTAGACATTTCAACATTTTCTCAGCCTCATCCATTATTTTGGATTCTGCACGTTTCTCTTGTAGTATGAATTCGAGGATTTCTTTGGAATAATTTGGTGCCTCCATGAAAATCTCCTCTTCAACAAATCCGTTCAAATATGCAGTAGTCACATCGAACTGTCGAATATGCATATTCCGACGAGCAGCTAGTGCTACGGCGAGTCGAATTGAACTTAATCGTGCTACAGGTGCGAAAGTTTCCCTGTAATCCACACCTGGCTTCTGTGGGAAACCTTTTGCCACAATTCTAGCCTTTCTTCTCGTAATTTCGCCATCAGCCCCATACTTGTTTCTGAGAATTAAACGGCTTCCTATAACTGCTCGATCTTTTGGTCGTTCAACCATGTCCCAAGTGTTGTTCTTCAAAATTGATATAAGTTCATCTGCCATTGCTAGCATCCACTCTTCCTTTTCAGAACTGGAAAGCGCTGATTTTATAGAAACTTCGGCTATACATGCAAGATCAACTTGTTCTTCATCGCCTTTCTGGTAGATTTTTCGTGGTCTACCACGTCGTCTAGTATGAATTATTTGAGGTTGTCCTGTACCATGTAAATTGGATATTTCTTCCGATTCTAATAAATCTTTATGTTTTTTACTCTGATCTTCTATTGCTTCTTCTCTCTCGAATCCTAAGAAATCTTCATCTGAATCCTCTGAAACCTTTTTAGATTTCGAGATGTATACATCGATAAAATCAGCTCTTCTTTGGTTCTCGTTTTCTTCATTTTGATTTAAATTTTTACGTTGGCCTTGACAAAATTCGTCATGATTTGTATGACTGTCGCCATTGTCACTCACTGTCAGAAATTTGACGTCTCGTGAGATTTCTATCTTGTGCTCGCTAGCGATCCAAATTCTAAACCCTTTGGATTCTTCAGCGTATCCTATGAAGATGCCTTTCTTTCCGCGGGGGTCAAATTTTCCAGCATTCTTCGACCGGTTTAAACAATAAACTTGACAACCAAATTTATGAAATCCATTGACATTTGGAATTTTTCCAGTCCAGGATTCATAAGGAGTTCGTCCATTTAACTTGCTTGTTGGGCATCTATTCCTAATAAAGTTTGCCGTGTTTACAGCTTCGGCCCAAAAAGAAGGAGGAAGTCCGGATTGTATTAGAAGACATCTATCCATCTCTACTAGAGTGCGATTTCTTCGTTCCGCCACTCCGTTTTGTTCCGGATTATTCGGAACAGTTAATCTGCGTTGAATTCCAGATTTATGTAACAATGCATCGAACTCGGAATTTTTGTATTCGGTACCATTGTCAGATTGTAGGTATTTTATCTTCTTTCCTGTCTGTGTTTTCACGTATTGTCTAAAGTCACGAAACTCTTTAAGTACCTCGTTCTTTTTACGAAGAAACTTTACAATGCACCATCCAGTGGCATCGTCAATGAATGTGACGGAATAACGGGCGTTCCCGTTCGAACTGACACCCATGGGACCGCAGACATCCGAGTGTATGATCTCACCAGGTTCTGTCTTCCTATCGGACTTCTTCGGAAAAGGTGTTCGTACCATTTTTCCTTGAAGACAAACTTCACATTCGAAATCTTTTTCTAAATCGATGATTTCGATTCCTTGAATAGCTCCATTCTTGACTGCTTCGCGCAAATCCTTAATATTCAAATGACCTAGCTTCATGTGCCATTCTTTAAGGGTTCCTTTAGGAGTCTTTTCAGTGAAAATTTTAGCTTGTTTATCAGCGCTTGACTCCGTAAAATAAAATAATCCGTCCTTGCGATGTGCAACAAATAACGTTTTGTTATTCGCATCTATGACTCTAGCAGATTTCTTACTAAAGATGACACGATGGCCCTTGTCAACAATCTTTCCAACCGACAGTAAGTTAGTACGTAAATCGGGTACGTATAAAGTATCACAGAGATTGAAGATCTTATCGCGATCATTTGATCTTGTAGAAATCTTTACTATTCCTTTAGCACTAATTGTTGTCGTGGAATTATTTGCTAGCTTCAATTTATCGGAGACATTGGAATCCACTGATGAGAAATTATCCAAATTCTTGCACATATGTGATGTGCATCCGCTATCCGTGCACCATATCTTGTCATTATCGCGATTTGATGTATATGTCATTTCGCAAGAATTTGTCGTCTCTGACGTGATATACAATGAATCTTCTACGTTCTTCGCATTGTGTTGCTCAAATCTGCGATTTGTTGGGCAATTTGCAGCTTTATGTCCTGTTTTTTTACATCGAAAGCACTTGAAAATAAAATCTTTATCCTTCTCGCCCCTTTCCGGCTTGTTTCTGGACTTTTTATAATTCTTATACTTTCTTTCAACAAACATAGCGTTTGACATGGTGTCTCGTCGATTGCTATTTCTTGCATCGCTTTCTTCAACGATTTTAATTCGTAGAGCTTCTGGATTTGGCAATTCGTCGCGAGATTCAATCGCGCATCTGAAATATTCATAACTTGCCGGTAAGCTATATAATAGAAGTATGGATAGCAGGTCATTGTTGATTGTTACGTCCATCCCATTGAGCTTGTCTACAGCGTCGAAAATCTTTCGCAAATGCTCGCGCACGTCTTCACCTTCATTCATTCTTTGAAGTACTATTTGCTTCAATAAAGTCGCTTTGCGTGCTGGTCCTTTCGATTGGTATATCGACTCCAACTTCTTCCATAACTCGTTCGAAGTAACACAGTCTTTCACTTGTTTCAATTCAGATGGTTGTATCGCCAGAAGAATGTCAGACATCGCTTCACTGTCTCGTTCTTCCCATTCGGCAGCAGCTGTCGTCGCGTCCGGCTTAGCCTTGGCTCCGCTTACGTAGCCCCATGTATGATTCTTCACTAACAAGGCTTTCATGTGGATTTTCCACGTGTCAAAATTATCTTTTGACAATGCCTCTATACGAATCATACTCGCCATTTATCGCAAAAATAAGACGCTGCACAATTTATACTATAACAAAATGTTCAAAAGAAAACACTCGCCTTTCTCGTGTGATCCTGGGCCCATAACCAATTGAAGATACGGTGAACAGATATAATAAGAAACAAGTATAACACTAACACAAATAATGTAATAAACATATAATTGCAAACAGGATTTATTTGACATATATCACTTATATAAACAAACTGACAAGATCAACAACAACTATATATTTTTTATGTATTAGTAGGCATTGCTGTAACTGTACAGTCTGAGTTCTGAGTACTAAGCATTCTTAACATTTTAACATAAATATCCATTTCAAAAATAGGTAAAATCTGACTTTATTGTTGTAAAAAATCATTTAAATATTTTCTTCCGCGAACGAATATTATATTTTTTCATTAAATTTTATCCATAGTATAGGTCCAAAAGCATGTTTATGAATCTTTTAACAAAAATATTCATTTCAAAAATAGGTAAAATCTATTTGCTTCCGCGCCCGAATTTTATGATTTTACATCATATTTTAACTAAAAGAAAAAATTGCAACAAAAAAACTGCTATTTCAAGTGTGGTAAGTATTCTAGAATCCAGCCCATTTAGCTTACAATATACAACGTATTCATTAAAATGACACCCGAAAATTAAATGTTTATTATCTGATTGGTTCCAAGTTATGGTCACTTTTGCATGTCCAATGCTAAAATTATCCATAGTATAGGTCCAAAAGCCTGTTTATGAATGTTTTACCAAAACATAACCATTTCAAATATAGGTAAAATCTGACTTTATTTTTGTAAAAAAATCATATAAATATTTGCTTCCGCGCCCGAATTTTATGATTTTTCATCATATTTTAGCTAAAAGAAAACATTGCAACAAGATAATTGCTATTTTAAGTGTGGTAGGTATTCTAGAATCCAGCCCATGTAGCTTACAATATACAACGTATTCATCAAAAATAGGTAAAATCTGACTTTATTTTTGTAAAAAATCATATAAATATTTGCTTCCGCGCCCGAATTTTATAATTTTACATTATATTTTATATATAGTATAGGTCCAAAAGCATGTTTATGAATGTTTTAACAAAAATATCCATTTTAAGAATAAGTAAAATCTGACTTTATTTTTGTAAAAAATCATATAAATATTTGCTTCCGCGCCCGAATTTTATGATTTTTCATCATAATTTAGGTAAAAGAAAACATTGCACAGGAAAATTGCTATTTTAAGCGTGGTAGGTATTCTAGAATCCAGACAATGAAGCTTACAATATACAACGTATTCATCAAAAATGGGTAAAATCTGACTTTATTTTTGTAAAAAATTATATAAATATTTGCTTCCGCGCCCGAATTTTATTTTTTTATCATATTTTATCCATAGTATAAGTCCAAAAGCATGTTTATGAATGTTTTAACAAAAATATCCATTTTAAGAATAGGTAAAATCTGACTTTATTGTTGTAAAAAATCATTTAAATATTTGCTTCCGCGCCCGAATATTATATTTTTTCATTAAATTTTATCCATAGTATAGGTCCAAAAGCATGTTTATGAATCTTTTAACAAAAATATTCATTTCAAAAATAGGTAAAATCTGATTTTATTTTTGTAAAAAATCATATAAATATTTGCTTCCGAGCCCGAATTTAATGATTTTACATCATATTTTAGCTAAAAGAAAAAATTGCAACAAAAAAATTGCTATTTCAAGTGTGGTAAGTATTCTAGAATCCAGCCCATTTAGCTTACAATATACAACGTATTCATTAAAATGACACCCGAAAATTAAATGTTTATTATCTGATTGGTACCAAGTTATGGTCACTTTTGCATGTCCAATGCTAAAATTATCCATAGTATAGGTCCAAAAGCCTGTTTATGAATGTTTTACCAAAAATAACCATTTCAAATATAGGTAAAATCTGACTTTATTTTTGTAAAAAAATCATATAAATATTTGCTTCCGCGCCCGAATTTTATAATTTTTTATCATATTTTATCCATAGTATAGGTCTAAAAGCATGTTTGTGAATTTTTTAACAAAAATATCCATTTCAAGAATAGGTGAAATCTGACTTTGTTTTTGTAAAAGTCATATAAATATTTGCTTCCGCGCTCGAATTTTATGATTTTTCATCATAATTTAGGTAAAAGAAAACATTGCAACAAGAAAATTGCTATTTTAAGTGTGGTAGGTATTCTAGAATCCAACCCATGTAGCTTACAATATACAACGTATTCATCAAAAATGGGTAAAATCTTACTTTATTTTTGTAAAAAATCATATAAATATTTGCTTCCGCGCTCCAATTTTATAATTTTTCATTATATTTTATCTATAGTATAGGTCCAAAAGCATGTTTATGAATGTTTTAACAAAAATATCCATTTTAGGAATAGGTAAAATCTGACATTATTTTTGTAAAAAATCATATAAATATTTGCTTCCGCGCCCTAATTTAATGATTTGTCATCATATTTTAGCTAAAAGAAAACATTGCAACAAGAAAATTGCTATTTTAAGTGTGGTAGGTATTCTAGAATGCAGCCCATGTAGTTTACAATTACAACGTATTCATCAAAAATGCGTCAAATCCGACTTTATTTTTGTAAAAAATTATATAAATATTTGCTTCCGCGCTCGAATTTTATGATTTTTCATCATAATTTAGGTAAAAGAAAACATTGCAACAAGAAAATTTCTATTTTAAGTGTGGTAGGTATTCCAGAATCCAACCCATGTAGCTTACAATATACAACGTATTCATCAAAAATAGGTAAAATCTTACTTTATTTTTGTAAAAAATCATATAAATATTTGCTTCCGCGCCCCAATTTTATAATTTTTCATTATATTTTATCCTTAGTATAGGTCCAAAAGCATGTTTATGAATGTTTTAACAAAAATATCCATTTTAAGAATAGGTAAAATCTGACATTATTTTTGTAAAAAATCATATAAATATTTGCTTCCGCGCCAGAATTTTATGATTTTTCATCATATTTTAGCTAAAAAGAAAACATTGCAACAAGAAAATTGCTAGTTCAAGTGTGGTAGGTATTCTAGAATCCAGCCCATGTAGTTTACAATATACAACGTATTCATCAAAATAGGTCAAATCTGACTTTATTTTTGTAAAAAATCATATAAATATTTCCTTCCGCGCCCGAATTTTATAATTTTTTTATCATATTTTATCCATAGTATAGGTCCAAAAAGCATGTTTATGAATGTTTTAACAAAAAATATCCATATTAAGAATAGGTAAAATCTGACTTTATTTTTGTAAAAAATGATATAAATATTTGCTTCCGCGCCCGAATTTTATAATTTTTTATCATATTTTGGCTAAAATAAAACATTGCAACAAGAAAATTGCTATTTCAAGTGTGGTAGGTATTCTAGAATCCAGCCAATGAAGCTTACAATATACAACGTATTCATCAAAAATAGGTAAAATCTTACTTTATTTTTGTAAAAAAATCATAAAAATATTTGCTTCCGCGCCCAAATTTTATAATTTTTCATCATATATTATCCATAGTATAGGTCCAATAGCATGTTTATGACTGTTTTAAAAAAAATATCCATTTCAAGAATAGGTAAAATCTGACTTTATTTTTGTAAAAAATCATAAATATATTTGCTTCCGCGCCCCGAATTTCATGATTTTTACATCATAGTTTAGCTAAAAGAAAACATTGCAACAAGAAAATAGCTATTACAAGTGTGGTAGGTATTCTAGAATCCAGCCCATTTAGCTTACAATATACAACGTATTCATCAAAAATAGGTCAAATCTGGCTTTATTTTTATAAAAAATCATATAAATATTTGCTTTTGCGCCCGATTTTTTTGATTTTTTATCATATTTTAGCTAAAAGAAAACATTGCAAACAAGAAAATTGCTATTACAAGTGTGGTAGGTATTCTAGAATCCAGCCATTTAGCTTACAATATACAACGTATTCATTAAAATGACACCCGAAAATTAAAAGTTTATTATCTGATTGGTAAAAAGTTATGGTCACTTTTGTATGTCCACTGCTAAAATTATCCATAATTATAGGTCCAAAAGCATGTTTATGAATGTTTTAACAAAAATGTCCATTTCAAGAATAGGTAAAATCTGACTTTATTTTTGTGAAAAATGATATAAATATTTGCTTCCGCGCCCGAATTTTATGATTTTTCATCATACTTTAGCTGAAAGAAAACATTGCAACAAGAAAATAGCTATTTCAAGTGTGGTAGGTATTCTAGAATCCAGCCAATGAAGCTTACAATATACACCGTATTCATCAAAACTAGGTAAAATCTGACTTTATTTTTGTAAAAAAATTATATTAATATTTGCCTCCGCGCCCGAATTTTATAATTTTTCATCATATTTTATGCATAGTATAGGTCCAAAAGCATGTTTATGAAAGTTTAAAAAAAAAATATCCATTTGAAGAATAGGTAAAATCTGACTTTATTTTTGTAAAAAAACATATATATATAATATTTGCTTCCGCGCCCGAATTTTATGATTTTTCATCATAGTTTAGCTAAAAGAAAACATTGCAACAAGAAAATTGCTATTTCAAGTGTGGTAGGTATTCTAGAATCCAGCCCATGTAGCTTACAATATACAACGTATTCATCAAAAATAGGTAAAATCTGACATTATTTTTGTAAAAAATCATATAATTATTTGCTTCCACGCCCAAATTTTATAATTTTTCATCATATTTTTTCCATAGTATAGGTCTAAAAGCATGTTTGTGAATGTTTTTAACAAAAATATCCATTTCAGAAATAGGTAAAATCTGACTTTATTTTTGTAAAAATCATATAAATATTTGCTTCCGCGCCCGAATTTTATAATTTTTTTATCATATTTTATCCTTAGTATAGGTCCCAAAAGCATGTTTATGAATGTTTTAAACATAAATATCCATATTAAGAATAGGTAAAATCTGACTTTATTTTTGTAAAAAATGATATAAATATTTGCTTCCGCGCCCGAATTTTATAATTTTTTATCATATTTTAGCTAAAATAAAACATTGCAACAAGAAAAATGCTATTTCAAGTGTGGTAGGTATTCTAGAATCCAGCCAATGAAGCTTACAATATACAACGTATTAATCAAAAATAGGTAAATTCTTACTTTATTTTTGTAAAAAATTATTTAAATATTTGCTTCCGCGCCCGAATTTTATAAATTTTCATCATATTTTATCCATAGTATATGTCCAAAAGCATGTTTATGAATGTTTTTAACAAAAATATCCATTTCAATAATAGGTAATATCTGACTTTATTTTTGTATAAAATCATATAAACATTTGCTTCCGCGCCCGAATTTTATAATTTTTCATCATATTTTAGCTAAAAGACAACATTGCAACAAGAAAATTGCTATTTCAAGTGTGGTAGGTATTCTAGAATGCAGCCCATGTAGCTTACAATATACAACGTATTCATCAAAAATAGGTCATATCTGACTTTATTTTTGTAAAAAATCATATAAATATTTGCTTCCGCGCCTGAATTTTATAATTTTTCATTATATTTTATCCATAGTACAGGTCCAAAAGCATGTTTATGAATGTTTTAACAAAAATATCCATTTTCAAAAATAGGTAAAATCTAACTTATTTTTGTAAAAAATCATATAAATATTTGCTTTTGCGCCCGAATTTTATGATTTTTTATCATATTTTAGCTAAAAAAAAAACATTGCAACAAGAAAATTGCTCTTTCAAGTGTGGTAGGTATTCTAGAATCCAGCCCATTTAGCTTACAATATACAACGTATTCATTAAAATGACACCTGAAAATTAAATGTTTATTATCTGATTGGTACCAAGTTATGGTCACTTTTGAATGTCCAATGCTAAAATTATCCATAGTATAGGTCCAAAAGCATGTTTATGAATGTTTTAACAAAAATATCCATTTCAAGAATAGGTAAAATCTGACTTTATTTTTTGTGAAAAATTATGTAAATATTTGCTTCCGCGCCCGAATTTTATAATTTTTTATCATATTTTAGCTAAATGAAATCATTGCACAAGAAAATAGCTATTTCAAGTGTGGTAGGTATTCTAGAATTCAGCCAATGAAGCTTACAATATACAACGTATTCATCAAAAATAGGTAAAATCTGACTTTAATTTTGTAAAAAATTATATTAATATTTGCTTCCGCGCCCGAATTTTATAATTTTTCATCATATTTTATGCATAGTATAGGTCCAAAAGCATGTTTATGAATGTTTTAACAAAAATATCCATTTCAAAAATAGGTAATATCTGACTTTATTTTTGTAAAAAATCATAAAAACATTTGCTTCCGCGCCCGAATTTTATGATTTTTTATCATATTTTAGCTAAAAGGAAACATTGCAACCAGAAAATTGCTATTTCAAGTGTGGCAGGTATTCTAGAATGCAGCCCATGTAATTTAAAATATACAACGTATTCATAAAAAATACGTCAAATCTGACTTTATTTTTGTAAAAAATTATATAAATATTTGCTTCCACGCCCGAATTTTATAATTTTTCATCATATTTTTTCTATAGTATAGGTCTAAAAGCATGTTTTGTGAATGTTTTAACAAAAATATCCATTTCAAGAATAGGTAAAATCTGACTTTATTTTTGTAAAAAATCATATAAATATTTGCTTCCGCGCTCGAATTATATGATTTTTCATCATAATTTAGGTAAAAGAAAACATTGCAACAAGAAAATTCCTATTTCAAGTGTGGTAGGTATTCTAGAATCCAGCCAATGAAGCTTACAATATACAACATATTCATACAAAAATAGGTAAAATCTGACTTTATTTTTGTAAAAAATTATATAAATATTTGCTTCCGCGCCCGAATTTTATAATTTTTCATTATATTTTATCCATAGTTTAGGTCCAAAAGCATGTTTATGAATGTTTTAACATAAATATCTATATTAAGAATAGGTAAAATCTGACTTTATTTTTGTAAAAAATGATATAAATATTTGCTTCCGCGCCCGAATTTTATAATTTTTTATCATATTTTATCCATAGTATAGGTCCAAAAGCATGTTTATGAATGTTTTTACATAAATATCCATATTAAGAATAGGTAAAATCTGACTTTATTTTTGTAAAAAATGATATAAATATTTGCTTCCGCGGCCGAATTTTATAATATTTTTATCATATTTTAGCTAAAATAAAACATTGCAACAAGAAAATTGCTATTTCAAGTGTGGGTAGGTATTCTAGAATCCAGCCAATGAAGCTTACAATATACAACGTATTCATCAAAAATAGGTAAAATCTTACTTTATTTTTGTAAAAAATTATATAAATATTTGCTTCCCGCGCCAAAATTTTATAATTTTTCATCATATTTTATCCATAGTATATGTCCAAAAGCATGTTTATGAATGTTTTAACAAAAATATCCATTTCAATAATAGGTAATATCTGACTTTATTTTTGTATAAAATCATATAAATATTTGCTTCCGCCCCCGTATTTTATAATTTTTCATCATATTTTAGCTAAAAGAAAACATTGCGACAGGAAAATTGCTATTTCAAGTGTGGTAGGTATTCTAGAATGCGAGTACATGTAGCTTACAAAATACAACGTATTCATCAAAAATAGGTAAAATCTGACTTTATTCTTGTAAAAAATCATATAAATATGTGTTTCCGCGCCCGAATTTTTATAATTTTTCATCATATTTTATCCATAGTATAGGTCCAAAAAGCATGTTTATGAATGTTTTAAAAAAAAATTCCATTTCAAGAATAGGTAAAATCTGACTTTATTTTTGTAAAAAAACATATATATATATATATATATATATATATATATATATATATATATATATATTTGCTTCCGCGCCCGAATTTATGATTTTTCATCATAGGTTAGCTAAAAGAAAACATTGCAACAAGAAAATTGCTATTTCAAGTGTGGTAGATATTGTAGAATCCAGGCCCATGTAGCTTACAATATACAACGTATTCATCAAAAATAGGTAAAATCTGACTTTATTTTTGTAAAAAAATCATATAAATAATTGCTTCCACGCCCGAATTTTATAATTTTTTCATTATATTTTATCCATAGTATAGGTCCAAAAGGCATGTTTATGAATGTTTTACCACAAATATCCATTTCAAAAATATGTAAAATCTGACTTTATTTTTGTAAAAAATCATATAAATATTTGCTTCCGCGCCCGAATTTTATCATTTTTCATCATAATTTAGGTAAAAGAAACATTGCAACAAGAAAATAGCTATTTCAAGTGTGGTTGGTATTCTAGGTTCCAGCCAACGAAGCTTACAATATACAACGTATTCATCAAAAATAGGTAAATCTGCCTTTTTTTTGTAAAAATTTATACAAATATTTGCTTCCGCGCCCGAATTTTATAATTTTTCATCATATTTTTATGCATAGTATAGGTCCAAAAGCATGTTTATGAATGTTTTAACAAAAATATCCATTTCAAAATAGGTAATAGCTGACTTTATTTTTGTAAAAAATCATATAAACATTTGCTTCCGCGCCCCGAATTTTATGATTTTTCATCATGTTTTAGCTAAAAGAAAACATTGCAACAAGAAAATTGCTATTTCAAGTGTGGTAGGTATTGTAGAATCCAGCCTATGTAGCTTACAATATACAACGTATTCATCAAAAATAGGTAAAATCTGACTTTATTTTCTAAAACATCATATGAATATTTGCTTCCGCGCCCGAATTTCATAATTTTTTATCATATTTTATCCATAGTATAGGTCCAAAAACATGTTTATGAATGTTTTAACAAAAATATCCATTTCAAGAATAGGTAAATCTAACTTTATTTTTGTAAAAAAATCATATAAATATTTGATTCCGCGCCCGAATTTTATGATTTTTCATCATAATTTAGGTAAAAGAAAACATTGCACAAGAAAATTGCTATTTCAAGTGTGGTAGGTATTCTAGAATCCAGGCAATGAAGCTTACAATATACAACGTATTAATCAAAAATAGGTAAAATCTGACTTTATTTTAGTAAAAAATTATATAAATATTTGCTTCCCGCGCCCGAATTTTATAATTTTTCATCATATTTTTATCCATAGTATAGGTCCAAAAAGCATGTTTATGAATGTTTTACCACAAATATCCATTTCAAAAATAGGTAAAATCTGACTTTATTTTTGTAAAAAATCATATAAATATTTGCCTTCCGCGGCCCGAATTTTATCATTTTTCATCATAATTTAGGTAAAAGAAAACATTGCACAAGAAAATAGCTATTTCAAGTGTGGTTGGTATTCTAGATTCCAGCCAACGAAGCTTACAATATACAACGTGTTCATCAAAAATAGGTAAAATCTGCCTTTTTTTTGTAAAAATTTATACAAATATTTGCTTCCGCGCCCGAATTTTATAATTTTTCATCATATTTTTATGCATAGTATAGGTCCAAAAGCATGTTTATGAATGTTTTAACAAAAATATCGATTTCAATAATAGGTAATATCTGACTTTATTTTTGTAAGAAATCATATTAATATTTGCTTTTGCGCCCGAATTTTATGATTTTTTATCATATTTTAGCTAAAAGAAACATTTCAATAAGAATATTGCTATTTCAAGTGTGGTAGGTATTCTAGTATCCAGCCCATGTAGCTTACAATGTACAACGTATTCATTAAAATGACACCCGAAAATTAAATGTTTATTATCTGATTAATACCAAGTTATGGTAACTTCTGCATGTTCAATGCTAAAATTATTCATAGTATAGGTCCAAAAGCATGTTATGAATGTTTTAACAAAAATATCCATTTCAAGAATAGGTTAAATCTAACTTTATTTTTGTAAAAAAAATCATATAAATATTTGATTCCGCGCCCGAATTTTATGATTTTTCATCATAATTTAGGTAAAAGAAAACATTGCACAAGAAAAATTGCTATTTCAAGTGTGGTAAGTATTCTACTATCCAGCCAATGAAGTTTACAATATACAACGTATTAATCAAAAATAGGTAAAATCTGACTTTATTTTTGTAAAAAATTATTTAAATTTTTGCTTCCGCGCCCGAATTTTATAATTTTTCATCATATTTTATCCGTAGTATATGTCCAAAAGCATGTTTATGAATGTTTTAAATAAAATATCCATTTCAAGAATAGGTAAAATCTGACTTTATTTTTGTAAAAAATCATATAAATATTTGCTTCCGCGCTCGAATTTTATAATCTTTCATTATATTTTATCCATAGTATAGGTCCAAAAGCATGTTTATGAATGTTTTAACAAAAATATCCATTTCAAAAATAGGTAAAATCCGACTTTATTTTTGTAAAAAATCATATAAATATTTGCTTCTGCGCCCGAATTTTTATGATTTTTCATCATGTTTTAGCTAAAAGAAAACATTGCAACATGAAAATTGCTATTTCAAGTGTGGTAGGTATTCTAGAATCCAGCCAATGAAGCTTACAATGTACAACGTATTCATCACAAATAGGTAAAATCTGACTTTATTTTTGTAAAAAATTATATAAAATATTTGCTTCCGCGCCTGAATTTTATAATTTTTCATCATATTTTATCCATAGGATATGTTCAAAAGCATGTGTATGAATGTTTTAAGAAAAATAATCCATTTCAAAAATAGGTAATATCTGACTTTATTTTTGTATAAAATCATATAAACATTTGCACCCGCGCCCGATTTTTATGATTTTTCATCATATTTTAGCTAAAAGAAAACATTGCAACAAGAAAATTGCTATTTCAAGTGTGGTAGGTATTCTAGAATGCAGCCCATGTAGCTTACAAGATACAACGTATTCATCAAAAATAGGTAAAATCTGACTTTATTTTTTAAAAAATCATATAAATATTTGCTTTCGCGCCCGAATTTTAAAATTTTTCATCATATTTTATCCATAGTATAGGTCCAAAAGCATGTTTATGAATGTTTTAAAAAATATATCCATTTAAAGAATAGGTAAAATCTGACTTTATTTTTGTAAAAAAACATATATATATATATATTTGCTTCCGCGCCCGAATTTTATGATTTCTCATCATAGTTTAGCTAAAAGAAAACATTGCAAAAAGAAAATTGCTATTTCAACTGTGGTAGGTATTCTAGAATCCACCCCATGTAGCTTACAATATACAACGTATTCATGAAAAAATAGGTAAAATCTGACTTTATTTTTGTAAAAAATCATATAAATATTTGCTTCCACGCCCGAATTTTATAATTTTTCATCATATTTTATCCATAGTATAGGTCTAAAAGCATGTTTGTGAATGTTTTATCAAAAATATCCATTTCAAGAATAGGTAAAATCTGACTTTATTTTTGTAAAAAATCATATAAATATTTGCTTCCGCGCTGGAATTTTATGATTTTTCCTCATAATTTAATTAAAAGAAAACATTGCAACAAGAAAATTGCAATTTCAAGTGTGGTAGGTATTCTAGAATCCAGCCAATTAAGCTTACAATATACAACATATTCATCAAAAATAGGTAAAATCTGACTTTATTTTTGTAAAAAATTATATAAATATTTGCTTATGCGCCGAATTTTATAATTTTTCATCATATTTTATCCATAGTAAAGGTCCAAAAGCATGTTTATGAATGTTTTAACCAAAACTAATCTATTTCAAAAATATGTAAAATCTGACTTTATTTTTGTAAAAAAATCATATAAATATTTGCTTCCGCGCGCGAATTTTATGATTTTCTATCATATTTTAGCTAAAGAAAAACAATGCAACAAGAAAATTGCTATTTCAAGTGTGGTAGGTATTCTAGAATCCAGCCAATGAAGCTTTACAATGTACAACGTATTTATCAAAAATAGGTAAAATCTGACTTTATTTTTGTAAAAAATCATATAAATATTTGCTTCCGCGCCCAAATTTTATAATTTTTCATAATATTTTATCTATAGTATAGGTCCAAAAGCATGTTTATGAACGTTTTAACAAAAATATCCGTTTTAATAATAGGTAAAATCTGACTTTATTGTTGTAAAAAATCATATAAATATTACAACGTATTCATCAAAAATAGGTAAAATCTGACTTTATTTTTGTAAAAAATCATATAAATATTTGCTTCCGCGCCCGAATTTTATAATTTTTCATCATATTTTATCTATAGTATAGGTCCAAAAGCATGTTTATGAACGTTATACCAAAAATATCTATTTCAATAATAGGTATAATCTGACTTTATTTTTGTAAAAAATCATACAAATATTAGCTTCCGCGCCCGAATTTTATGATTTTTCATCATAATTTAGGTAAAAGGAAATATTGCAACAAGAAAGTTGCTATTTCAAGTGTGGTAGGTATTCTAGAATCCAGCCAACGAAGCTTACAATATACAACATATTCATCAAAAATAGGTAAAATCTGACTTTATTTTTGTAAAAAATTAAATAAATATTTGCTTCCGCGCCCGAATTTTATGATTTTTCATCATATTTTAGCTAAAAGAAAACATTGCAACAAGAATATTCCTATTTCAAGTGTGGTAGGTATTCTAGAATCCAGGCCGTGTAGCTTACAATATACAAAGTATTCATAAAAAATAGGTAAAATCTGACTTTATTGTTGTAAAAAATCATTTAAATATTTGCTTCCGCGCCCGAATTGTATAATTTTTCATTATATTTAATCCATAGTATAGGTCCAAAAGCATGTTTATGAATGTTTTAACAAAAATATCCATTTCAAGAATAGGTAAAACTGACTTTATTTTTGTAAAAAATCATATAAATATTTGCTTTAGCGCCCAAATTTTATAATTCTTAATCATATTTTAGCTAAAAGAAAACATTGCAACAAGAAAATTGCTATTTCAAGTGTGGTAGTTATTCTAGAAGCCAGCCCACGTAGCTTACAATATACAACGTATTTATTAAGAATAGGTAAAATTTGACTTTATTTTTGTAAAAAATCACATAAAATTTGACTTTAATTTTGTATAAAATCATATCAATATTTACTTCCGCGCCCGAATTTTATAATACTTCATCATATTTTAGCTAAAAGAAAACATTGAAACAAGAAAATTGCTATTTCAAGTGTGGTAGGTATTCTAGAATCCAGCCCATGTAGTTTACAATATACAACGTAGTCATTACTATGACACTCGAAAATTGAATATTTATTATCTGACTGGTACCACAGTTTAGTCACTTTTGCATGTACAACTCTAAAATTATCCATAGTATAGATCCTAAAGCATGAATATGAATGTTTTAACAAAAATATCCATTTAAAGATAGGTAAAATCTGACTCAATTTTTGTAAAAAATCATATAAATATATATTTCCGCGCCCGAATTTTATTATTCTTTATCATATTTTAGCTAAAAGAAAACATAGCAACAAGAAAATTGCTATTTCAAGTGTGGTAAGTATTCTAGAATCCAGCCCACGTAGCTTACAATATACAATGTATTCATCAAGAATAGGTAAAATCTGACTTTATTTTTGTAAAAAATCATACAAATCTTTGCTATTACGCCCGAATTTTATAATTCTTCACCATATTTTAGCTAAAAGAAAACATTGCAACAAGAAAATTGCTATTTCAAGTGTGGTAGGTATTCTAGAATCGAGCACATGTAGCTTACAATATACAACGTATTCATCAAGATTAGGTAAAATCTGACAATAGTTATTCTAGATTCCAGCCCACGGAGCTTACAATATACAACGTATTTATCAAGAATAGGTAAAATCTGACTTTACTTTTGTAAAAAATCATACAAATATTTGCTTCCGCGCCCGAATTTTATAATTTTTTATAATATTTGAGCTAAAAGAAAACATTGCAACAGAAAAGTTGCTATTTCAAGTGTGGTTGGTATTCTAGAATGCAGCCCATGTAGCTTACAATATACAACGTAGTCATTACTATGACACTCGAAAAATGAATGTTTATTATCTGACTGGTACCACATTTTAGTCACTTTTGCATGTACAATGCTAAAATTATCCATAGTATAGATCCTAAAGCATGAATATGAATGTTTTAACAAAAATATCCATTTAAAGAATAGGTAAAATCTGACTCCATTTTTGTAAAAAATCATATAAATATATATTTCCGCGCCCGAATTTTATTATTCTTTATCATATTTTAGCTAAAAGAAAACATAGCAACAAGAAAATTGCTATTTGAAGTGTGGTAGGTATTCTAGAATCAAGCATCATATAAATATTTGCTTCTGCCTCCGAATTTAATAATTTTTCATCATATTTTAGCTAATAGAAAACATTGCAACAAGAAAATTGCTATTTCAAGTGTTGTAGGTATTCTAGAATCCAGCCTATGTAGCTTACAATATACAACGTATTCATCAAGAAAAGGTAAAATCTGACTTTATTTTTGTAAAAAATCATATAAATATTTGCTTCCGCACCCGAATTTTATAACTCCTTATTATATTTTAGCTAATAGAAAACATTGCAACAAGAAAATTGCCATTTCAAGTGTGGTAGGTATTCTAGAATCCAGCCCATGTAGTTTACAATATACAACGTATTCATTAAAATAACACCGACAAATCAAAATAAATCGGGTTGTTACACCCGCACCGTTATAGGGACAGATGTCCTTTTCGGTGACGGTATTAAAATATTAGTTTTTTCTTTTTATAAATCATCATCAATTGATCTTATGTTCTGGATGGCTATATTAATTCAGTTTTGTTTGTTTGTTTTTCCGTTTTTTTTTCCTTTCCCTTGTTCTTTTCTTCTTTTTTTTTGTATAAAATAGGTGACAAAACTGAACCCTGGGGTGTTCCGGCGCGGGGGACGTACACTCTGGATTTGGCTTCCCCAACGATGATGCGGGACTGGCGGCCGTTCAGGAAGTTCCGGATCATTCGCACCATGGGCGTAAGAAGGCCAAGCAGGATTAACTTGAACAGTAATCCCTCATGCCACTCTGAGATAGCGCGT
>JAQOWZ010000006.1:0-50516 GCA_035578165.1 Stenolophus ochropezus
ACGCGCTATCTCAGAGTGTAACCTCTAATTTTAGCCCAAACACGATTTTTTAACTAAATTGTGTAAGTTTTTAGTTTACTATCCGCTGCAGCATGTATTTCTATGTATGTCTAGTAATTTTTATAATTTTAATATAAACCGTTATAAATAATCAAAAAAATTTGCACAAAGTTGGACTTAGAAGAATTTTGATGTAAAATTAACAGTTATGGGAAAAATGAAGGTAAATACATTTTATACTATTGGCCACGTAAAATAAAAATGAAGCAAAAATTACATAAATACGTATCTGGTATTAAATAAAGTGTCCTTTTTAATTCGACATTTTTTTGAAGCATTCGGCCTACAATTTTTTAAAAATAGATATGAATTTTGATATTTAAGTAGAAATCATAATTTTATGTTACTTATCGGTTTGTGGTATAATTATGGGCCTATATATCTAGAGTAATATTCATATATTCAGTTGTAAAAAGGTACTTTTATGGTAATATATGCAATATTATATATTTATTATGTAAAATTGACAAAAATTTATTAAATATTTACAAATATTAGCAAAACACTTTATAAATTTATAAAATATGGACAAATAACATTTTTGTCCTTTCTGCTGGCCAGCCCCTAAGCATAAACACAATATAATTCTGACAACTTTTGCAAAAAACCAAAGGCGAACGACGAAGCGCATTTTTGTCACTTCTGCACGCAACTTTTTAACTAGATCATTCTTGTGAGCCAGACATAATAAACTTCTGCAAAATATTTGCAGAAAACAAAAGTTAAACGTGAAGCCATTTTTTCATTTTGCACGCCAGCTCTCATCGTAACCTCTAATTTTAGCCCAAACACGATTTTTTAACTAAATTGTGTAAGTTTTTAGTTTACTATCCGCTGCAGCATGTATTTCTATGTATGTATAGTAATTTTTATAATTCTAATATAAACCGTTATAATTAATCAAAAAAATTTGCACAAAGTTGGACTTAGAAGAATTTTGATGTAAAATTAACAGTTATGGGAAAAATGCAGGTAAATACATTTTATACTATTGGCCACGTAAAATAAAAATGAAGCAAAAATTACATAAATACGTATCCGGTATTAAATAAAGTGCCCTTTTTAATTGGACATTTTTTTGAAACATTCGACCTAAAACTTTTTAAAAATAGATATGAATTTTGATATTTAAGTAGAAATCATAATTTTATGTTACTTATCGGTTTGTGGTATAATTATGGGCCTATATATCTAGAGTAATATTCATATATTCAGTTGTAGAAAGGTACTTTTATGGTAATATATGCAATATTATAGATTTATATATGTAAAATTGACAAAAATTTATTAAATATTTACAAATATTAGCAAAACACTTTATAAATTTATAAAATATGGACAAATAACTTTTTTGTCCTTTCTGCTGGCCAGCCCCTAAGCATAAACACAATATAATTCTGACAACTTTTGCAAAAAACCAAAGGCGAACGACGAAGCGCATTTTTGTCACTTCTGCACGCAACTTTTCAACTAGATCATTCTTGTGAGCCAGACATAATAAACTTCTGCAAAATATTTGCAGAAAACAAAAGTTAAACGTGAAGCCATTTTTTCATTTTGCACGCCAGCTCTCATCGTAACCTCTAATTTTAGCCCAAACACGATTTTTTAACTAAATTGTGTAAATTTTTAGTTTACTATCCGCTGCAGCATGTATTTCTATGTATGTCTAGTAATTTTTATAATTTTAATATAAACCGTTATAAATAATCAAAAAAATTTGCACAAAGTTGGACTTAGAAGAATTTTGATGTAAAATTAACAGTTATGGGAAAAATGCAGGTAAATACATTTTATACTATTGGCCACGTAAAATAAAAATGAAGCAAAAATTACATAAATACGTATCTGGTATTAAATAAAGTGTCCTTTTTAATTCGACATTTTTTTGAAGCATTCGGCCTACAATTTTTTAAAAATAGATATGAATTTTGATATTTAAGTAGAAATCATAATTTTATGTTACTTATCGGTTTGTGGTATAATTATGGGCCTATATATCTAGAGTAATATTCATATATTCAGTTGTAAAAAGGTACTTTTATGGTAATATATGCAATATTATATATTTATATATGTAAAATTGACAAAAATTTATTAAATATTTACAAATATTAGCAAAACACTTTATAAATTTATAAAATATGGACAAATAACATTTTTGTCCTTTCTGCTGGCCAGCCTCTAAGCATAAACACAATATAATTCTGACAACTTTTGCAAAAAACCAAAGGCGAACGACGAAGCGCATTTTTGTCACTTCTGCACGCAACTTTTCAACTAGATCATTCTTGTGAGCCAGACATAATAAACTTCTGCAAAATATTTGCAGAAAACAAATGTTAAACGTGAAGCCATTTTTTCATTTTGCACGCCAGCTCTCATCGTAACCTCTAATTTTAGCCCAAACACGATTTTTTAACTAAATTGTGTAAGTTTTTAGTTTACTATCCGCTGCAGCATGTATTTCTATGTATGTATAGTAATTTTTATAATTCTAATATAAACCGTTATAAATAATCAAAAAAATTTGCACAAAGTTGGACTAAGAAGAATTTTGATGTAAAATTAACAGTTATGGGAAAAATGCAGGTAAATACATTTTATACTATTGGCCACGTAAAATAAAAATGAAGCAAAAAATACATAAATACATATCTGGTATTAAATAAAGTGCCCTTTTTAATTGGACATTTTTTTGAAGCATTCGACCTACAATTTTTTAAAAATAGATATGAATTTTGATATTTAAGTAGAAATCATAATTTTATGTTACTTATCGGTTTGTGGTATAATTATGGGCCTATATATCTAGAGTAATATTCATATATTCAGTTGTAGAAAGGTACTTTTATGGTAATATATGCAATATTATATATTTATATATGTAAAATTGACAAAAATTTATTAAATATTTACAAATATTAGCAAAACACTTTATAAATTTATAAAATATGGACAAATAACTTTTTTGTCCTTTCTGCTGGCCAGCCCCTAAGCATAAACACAATATAATTCTGACAACTTTTGCAAAAAACCAAAGGCGAACGACGAAGCGCATTTTTGTCACTTCTGCACGCAACTTTTCAACTAGATCATTCTTGTGAGCCAGACATAATAAACTTCTCCAAAATATTTGCAGAAAACAAAAGTTAAACGTGAAGCCATTTTTTCATTTTGCACGCCAGCTCTCATCGTAACCTCTAATTTTAGCCCAAACACGATTTTTTAACTAAATTGTGTAAGTTTTTAGTTTACTATCCGCTGCAGCATGTATTTCTATGTATGTATAGTAATTTTTATAATTCTAATATAAACCGTTATAAATAATCAAAAAAATTTGCACAAAGTTGGACTAAGAAGAATTTTGATGTAAAATTAACAGTTATGGGAAAAATGCAGGTAAATACATTTTATACTATTGGCCACGTAAAATAAAAATGAAGCAAAAAATACATAAATACTTATCTGGTATTAAATAAAGTGCCCTTTTTAATTGGACATTTTTTTGAAGCATTCGACCTACAATTTTTAAAAATAGATATGAATTTTGATATTTAAGTAGAAATCATAATTTTATGTTACTTATCGGTTTGTGGTATAATTATGGGCCTATATATCTAGAGTAATATTCATATATTCAGTTGTAGAAAGGTACTTTTATGGTAATATATGCAATATTATATATTTATATATGTAAAATTGACAAAAATTTATTAAATATTTACAAATATTAGCAAAACACTTTATAAATTTATAAAATATGGACAAATAATATTTTTGTCCTTTCTGCTGGCCAGCCCCTAAGCATAAACACAATATAATTCTGACAACTTTTGCAAAAAACCAAAGGCGAACGACGAAGCGCATTTTTGTCACTTCTGCACGCAACTTTTCAACTAGATCATTCTTGTGAGCCAGACATAAGAAACTTCTGCAAAATATTTGCAGAAAACAAAAGTTAAACGTGAAGCCATTTTTTCATTTTGCACGCCAGCTCTCATCGTAACCTCTAATTTTAGCCCAAACACGATTTTTTAACTAAATTGTGTAAATTTTTAGTTTACTATCCGCTGCAGCATGTATTTCTATGTATGTATAGTAATTTTTATAATTTTAATGTAAACCGTTGTAAATAATCAAAAAAATTTGCATAAAGTTGGACTTAGAAGAATTTTGATGTAAAATTAACAGTTATGGGAAAAATGCAGGTAAATACATTTTATACTATTGGCCACGTAAAATAAAAATGAAGCAAAAATTACATAAATACGTATCTGGTACTAAATAAAGTGTCCTTTTTAATTCGACATTTTTTTGAAGCATTCGACCTACAATTTTTTAAAAATAGATATGAATTTTGATATTTAAGTAGAAATCATAATTTTATGTTACTTATCGGTTTGTGGTATAATTATGGGCCTATATATCTAGAGTAATATTCATATATTCAGTTGTAGAAAGGTACTTTTATGGTAATATATGCAATATTATATATTTATATATGTAAAATTGACAAAAATTTATTAAATATTTACAAATATTAGCAAAACACTTTATAAATTTATAAAATATGGACAAATAATATTTTTGTCCTTTCTGCTGGCCAGCCCCTAAGCATACACACAATATAATTCTGACAACTTTTGCAAAAAACCAAAGGCGAACGACGAAGCGCATTTTTGTCACTTCTGCACGCAACTTTTCAACTAGATCATTCTTGTGAGCCAGACATAATAAACTTCTGCAAAATATTTGCAGAAAACAAAAGTTAAACGTAAAGCCATTTTTTCATTTTGCACGCCAGCTCTCATCGTAACCTCTAATTTTAGCCCAAACACGATTTTTTAACTAAATTGTGTAAATTTTTAGTTTACTATCCGCTGCAGCATGTATTTCTATGTATGTATAGTAATTTTTATAATTTTAATATAAACCGTTATAAATAATCAAAAAAATTTGCACATAGTTGGACTTAGAAGAATTTTGATGTAAAATTAACAGTTATGGGAAAAATGCAGGTAAATACATTTTATACTATTGGCCACGTAAAATAAAAATGAAGCAAAAATTACATAAATACGTATCTGGTACTAAATAAAGTGTCCTTTTTAATTCGACATTTTTTTGAAGCATTCGACCTACAATTTTTTAAAAATAGATATGAATTTTGATATTTAAGTAGAAATCATAATTTTATGTTACTTATCGGTTTGTGGTATAATTATGGGCCTATATATCTAGAGTAATATTCATATATTCAGTTGTAGAAAGGTACTTTTATGGTAATATATGCAATATTATATATTTATATATGTAAAATTGACAAAAATTTATTAAATATTTACAAATATTAGCAAAACACTTTATAAATTTATAAAATATGGACAAATAATATTTTTGTCCTTTCTGCTGGCCAGCCCCTAAGCATACACACAATATAATTCTGACAACTTTTGCAAAAAACCAAAGGCGAACGACGAAGCGCATTTTTGTCACTTCTGCACGCAACTTTTCAACTAGATCATTCTTGTGAGCCAGACATAATAAACTTCTGCAAAATATTTGCAGAAAACAAAAGTTAAACGTAAAGCCATTTTTTCATTTTGCACGCCAGCTCTCATCGTAACCTCTAATTTTAGCCCAAACACGATTTTTTAACTAAATTGTGTAAATTTTTAGTTTACTATCCGCTGCAGCATGTATTTCTATGTATGTATAGTAATTTTTATAATTTTAATATAAACCGTTATAAATAATCAAAAAAATTTGCACAAAGTTGGACTTAGAAGAATTTTGATGTAAAATTAACAGTTATGGGAAAAATGCAGGTAAATACATTTTATACTATTGGCCACGTAAAATAAAAATGAAGCAAAAATTACATAAATACGTATCTGGTACTAAATAAAGTGTCCTTTTTAATTCGACATTTTTTTGAAGCATTCGACCTACAATTTTTTAAAAATAGATATGAATTTTGATATTTAAGTAGAAATCATAATTTTATGTTACTTATCGGTTTGTGGTATAATTATGGGCCTATATATCTAGAGTAATATTCATATATTCAGTTGTAAAAAGGTACTTTTATGGTAATATATGCAATATTATATATTTATATATGTAAAATTGACAAAAATTTATTAAATATTTACAAATATTAGCAAAACACTTTATAAATTTATAAAATATGGACAAATAACTTTTTTGTCCTTTCTGCTGGCCAGCCCCTAAGCATAAACACAATATAATTCTGACAACTTTTGCAAAAAACCAAAGGCGAACGACGAAGCGCATTTTTGTCACTTCTGCACGCAACTTTTTAACTAGATCATTCTTGTGAGCCAGACATAATAAACTTCTGCAAAATATTTGCAGAAAACAAAAGTTAAACGTGAAGCCATTTTTTCATTTTGCACGCCAGCTCTCATCGTAACCTCTAATTTTAGCCCAAACACGATTTTTTAACTAAATTGTGTAAGTTTTTAGTTTACTATCCGCTGCAGCATGTATTTCTATGTATGTATAGTAATTTTTATAATTCTAATATAAACCGTTATAATTAATCAAAAAAATTTGCACAAAGTTGGACTAAGAAGAATTTTGATGTAAAATTAACAGTTATGGGAAAAATGCAGGTAAATACATTTTATACTATTGGCCACGTAAAATAAAAATGAAGCAAAAATTACATAAATACGTATCCGGTATTAAATAAAGTGCCCTTTTTAATTGGACATTTTTTTGAAACATTCGACCTAAAACTTTTTAAAAATAGATATGAATTTTGATATTTAAGTAGAAATCATAATTTTATGTTACTTATCGGTTTGTGGTATAATTATGGGCCTATATATCTAGAGTAATATTCATATATTCAGTTGTAGAAAGGTACTTTTATGGTAATATTTGCAATATTATATATTTATATATGTAAAATTGACAAAAATTTATTAAATATTTACAAATATTAGCAAAACACTTTATAAATTTATAAAATATGGACAAATAACTTTTTTGTCCTTTCTGCTGGCCAGCCCCTAAGCATAAACACAATATAATTCTGACAACTTTTGCAAAAAACCAAAGGCGAACGACGAAGCGCATTTTTGTCACTTCTGCACGCAACTTTTCAACTAGATCATTCTTGTGAGCCAGACATAATAAACTTCTGCAAAATATTTGCAGAAAACAAAAGTTAAACGTGAAGCCATTTTTTCATTTTGCACGCCAGCTCTCATCGTAACCTCTAATTTTAGCCCAAACACGATTTTTTAACTAAATTGTGTAAATTTTTAGTTTACTATCCGCTGCAGCATGTATTTCTATGTATGTCTAGTAATTTTTATAATTTTAATATAAACCGTTATAAATAATCAAAAAAATTTGCACAAAGTTGGACTTAGAAGAATTTTGATGTAAAATTAACAGTTATGGGAAAAATGCAGGTAAATACATTTTATACTATTGGCCACGTAAAATAAAAATGAAGCAAAAATTACATAAATACGTATCTGGTATTAAATAAAGTGTCCTTTTTAATTCGACATTTTTTTGAAGCATTCGGCCTACAATTTTTTAAAAATAGATATGAATTTTGATATTTAAGTAGAAATCATAATTTTATGTTACTTATCGGTTTGTGGTATAATTATGGGCCTATATATCTAGAGTAATATTCATATATTCAGTTGTAAAAAGGTACTTTTATGGTAATATATGCAATATTATATATTTATATATGTAAAATTGACAAAAATTTATTAAATATTTACAAATATTAGCAAAACACTTTATAAATTTATAAAATATGGACAAATAACATTTTTGTCCTTTCTGCTGGCCAGCCTCTAAGCATAAACACAATATAATTCTGACAACTTTTGCAAAAAACCAAAGGCGAACGACGAAGCGCATTTTTGTCACTTCTGCACGCAACTTTTCAACTAGATCATTCTTGTGAGCCAGACATAATAAACTTCTGCAAAATATTTGCAGAAAACAAAAGTTAAACGTGAAGCCATTTTTTCATTTTGCACGCCAGCTCTCATCGTAACCTCTAATTTTAGCCCAAACACGATTTTTTAACTAAATTGTGTAAGTTTTTAGTTTACTATCCGCTGCAGCATGTATTTCTATGTATGTATAGTAATTTTTATAATTCTAATATAAACCGTTATAAATAATCAAAAAAATTTGCACAAAGTTGGACTAAGAAGAATTTTGATGTAAAATTAACAGTTATGGGAAAAATGCAGGTAAATACATTTTATACTATTGGCCACGTAAAATAAAAATGAAGCAAAAAATACATAAATACGTATCTGGTATTAAATAAAGTGCCCTTTTTAATTGGACATTTTTTTGAAGCATTCGACCTACAATTTTTTAAAAATAGATATGAATTTTGATATTTAAGTAGAAATCATAATTTTATGTTACTTATCGGTTTGTGGTATAATTATGGGCCTATATATCTAGAGTAATATTCATATATTCAGTTGTAGAAAGGTACTTTTATGGTAATATATGCAATATTATATATTTATATATGTAAAATTGACAAAAATTTATTAAATATTTACAAATATTAGCAAAACACTTTATAAATTTATAAAATATGGACAAATAACTTTTTTGTCCTTTCTGCTGGCCAGCCCCTAAGCATAAACACAATATAATTCTGACAACTTTTGCAAAAAACCAAAGGCGAACGACGAAGCGCATTTTTGTCACTTCTGCACGCAACTTTTCAACTAGATCATTCTTGTGAGCCAGACATAATAAACTTCTCCAAAATATTTGCAGAAAACAAAAGTTAAACGTGAAGCCATTTTTTCATTTTGCACGCCAGCTCTCATCGTAACCTCTAATTTTAGCCCAAACACGATTTTTTAACTAAATTGTGTAAGTTTTTAGTTTACTATCCGCTGCAGCATGTATTTCTATGTATGTATAGTAATTTTTATAATTCTAATATAAACCGTTATAAATAATCAAAAAAATTTGCACAAAGTTGGACTAAGAAGAATTTTGATGTAAAATTAACAGTTATGGGAAAAATGCAGGTAAATACATTTTATACTATTGGCCACGTAAAATAAAAATGAAGCAAAAAATACATAAATACTTATCTGGTATTAAATAAAGTGCCCTTTTTAATTGGACATTTTTTTGAAGCATTCGACCTACAATTTTTTAAAAATAGATATGAATTTTGATATTTAAGTAGAAATCATAATTTTATGTTACTTATCGGTTTGTGGTATAATTATGGGCCTATATATCTAGAGTAATATTCATATATTCAGTTGTAAAAAGGTACTTTTATGGTAATATATGCAATATTATATATTTATATATGTAAAATTGACAAAAATTTATTAAATATTTACAAATATTAGCAAAACACTTTATAAATTTATAAAATATGGACAAATAACATTTTTGTCCTTTCTGCTGGCCAGCCCCTAAGCATAAACACAATATAATTCTGACAACTTTTGCAAAAAACCAAAGGCGAACGACGAAGCGCATTTTTGTCACTTCTGCACGCAACTTTTTAACTAGATCATTCTTGTGAGCCAGACATAATAAACTTCTGCAAAATATTTGCAGAAAACAAAAGTTAAACGTGAAGCCATTTTTTCATTTTGCACGCCAGCTCTCATCGTAACCTCTAATTTTAGCCCAAACACGATTTTTTAACTAAATTGTGTAAGTTTTTAGTTTACTATCCGCTGCAGCATGTATTTCTATGTATGTATAGTAATTTTTATAATTCTAATATAAACCGTTATAAATAATCAAAAAAATTTGCACAAAGTTGGACTAAGAAGAATTTTGATGTAAAATTAACAGTTATGGGAAAAATGCAGGTAAATACATTTTATACTATTGGCCACGTAAAATAAAAATGAAGCAAAAATTACATAAATACGTATCCGGTATTAAATAAAGTGCCCTTTTTAATTGGACATTTTTTTTTAACATTCGACCTAAAACTTTTTAAAAATAGATATGAATTTTGATATTTAAGTAGAAATCATAATTTTATGTTACTTATCGGTTTGTGGTATAATTATGGGCCTATATATCTAGAGTAATATTCATATATTCAGTTGTAGAAAGGTACTTTTATGGTAATATATGCAATATTATATATTTATATATGTAAAATTGACAAAAATTTATTAAATATTTACAAATATTAGCAAAACACTTTATAAATTTATAAAATATGGACAAATAATATTTTTGTCCTTTCTGCTGGCCAGCCCCTAAGCATAAACACAATATAATTCTGACAACTTTTGCAAAAAACCAAAGGCGAACGACGAAGCGCATTTTTGTCACTTCTGCACGCAACTTTTCAACTAGATCATTCTTGTGAGCCAGACATAATAAACTTCTGCAAAATATTTGCAGAAAACAAAAGTTAAACGTGAAGCCATTTTTTTATTTTGCACGACAGCTCTCATCGTAACCTCTAATTTTAGCCCTGTGACGTCTGCCTACGCCTTGACCTCGTGGATGTATCGGCGGTATCGGGGTTGCTCGGGCGCCTTTCGGTACTGCTGATCCACGTTGGAGGCCCTAGGGTGCCTAGATAACTCAGTGAAGAAGGGTAGGGTCGTTTTGTAAAATAAAACACGCAGGGTAAATTCACTGTGGTTTATTCCTGGCTGCAGCGATACAGGTTTAGGTGTTTTTAGTTGCTAGTCGATGTGTTGGTGACGAAGCGTTGTAGGGGACGGCTAGCTAGTGGTTGTTGTGTGTCCACGAAAACGGTGCGTATAAATGAACCGGTACACCTAAAACGCGGTAGCGGTTAACGGAAAACAAGCGGGAATAGTCGCAATAAAGTCCTCACGAGCTGAGGATGAAAAAGTGTCGAACCGGTAATTTTACCGATTCGAGTTTTTAACGGTTCTGAAGTCTACGCTTGCCAGGGATACCACGGCTAACGTCTATGATACAAATCGGTGCGTATAAATGAACCGGTATACCGAAAACGAGGTAGCGGTTAACGGAAAACAAGCGGGAATAGTCGCAATAAAGTCCTCACGAGCTGAGGATGAAAAAGTGGCGAACCGGTAATTTTACCGATTCGAGTTTTTAACGGTTCTGAAGTCTACGCTTGCCAGGGATACCACGGCTAACGTCTATGATACAAATCGGTGCGTATAAATGAACCGGTATACCGAAAACGAGGTAGCGGTTAACGGAAAACAAACGGGAATAGTCGCAATAAAGTCCTCACGGGCTGAGGATGAAAAAGTTCCGAACCGGTAATTTTACCGGTTCGAGTTTTTAACGGTTCTGAAGTTTACACTGAACGGGACGGACCTGTTGGCAATGGTAACGGTAAGGATACTCTGTACTCGCCGGGAAAACCACGGCAGAGACAGACCGGAGAAAACGGTAACGGTACGGATATTCAGCACCCGCCGGGAAAACCACGGCAGAGACAAGGACCGGGGAAAATGGTAACGGTACGGATACTCAGTACTCGCCGGGAAAACCACGGCAGAGACAGAGACCGGGGAAAACGGTAACGGTACGGATACTCAGTACTCGCCGGGAAAGCCGCGGCAGAGACAGAGACAAAACGGTAAACTCACCACGAATTTCGGCTCGCTGGTCGGAAGACACTAAGCTGGTCGGAAGGCACTGGTCGCAAGGCACTGGTCACAGTTAGTCCGGGAGAACCTCGGTCTGACTGTTTCCAGCTTACTGCCGTTTGAGTGCTGTGTCCTTGCTTTTATCTCCGCTCGTCACGGTGGGAGAGATTGCGCGTGAATTGTGGTGGGAGTGTGCGCGTGAGATAAGCACCGTTACTCTTGACTCTGCTGAGATACGATGAAAAAATAAAAAAACCCGATTGCCGCCCAGTGGGCTTGAACGCGCAATCTTCGTATTGCCAGACCGAGCACGTATCCACTACACCACGGTGACTTGTGTAGTTTTTATTTTCGTTTGTGACATTGCTTCGTCACACCCCCCTCTTACTTTACCAAAAAAAAAAGAGGAAAAAAAAAAAATACCAGTTCTTCCCTATATACCCTGATGAAAAAAATATACATATACACGTACAACATAACATACACGAACCCAATACATTACAAAACTTAATCTAACATGAAATCAGAAGTTCTTTTTCCCTCGCCGGCGTCTCCTGGGGGACCTTTTACCTTGGGGGTTTATAAAAGTTCTATACATCACCCCCCCTCCTGGTCGAGGCACTAGGACTCGGATGCGGCGAGGCAGCGGTTGGTCGTGGGTTGCCGTGATGGACGACGGTAGCGTGACCGGCAGCTTGTCGTCGGATTCCAATTCCGCCCCGATACGGCGGATCCCTTCGGGAAGGGTTCCAGGGCGCGATGACGGGGGCTCCCCCCTGGGTGTTGTAGGAGGTGGTCGGGATACAGTCAACGCGGGGGACGACAAAGGCCCCAACGGCGAAGCGTCCAACCGGAGGTAGTCGTCGCCTTCTTGGACGATGGATTGCAGCGGCTTCGGTGGAGTGTCCGCTGACGCTGCAAAGAACTGCGCTACTGCGCTTAGGCCCGGCAGTTGTTTGGGGGACGCAAAAACTATCCCTGCGGGAAGCGGTAGCGGAGTACGTGCACCCGTACCTCGGTGGCACAATGGCGAGGATGTCGGGATTGGGGAGACTTCCTCTGTGAGTGGTCCTCGTGACCGGTTCGGCGGGGACGGTAACGGCGGAATCGGCGGTTGCCGAACTGGCAACGGGGTCCCGAAGCGGAGCGGGTCGATCTTCCCTGCTGGTGGTGATGGTGACGCCTTGTACAGGGTGATCCAGAGGTCCGAGATGGCGTCCTCTGTGGTGTCTTGACCTTTGACGGTTCCCTGGGGTGTGGGCGGTAGAGGAGTAAGTGCGGCTGGGATGGGGCTCCGCCCTGGCAACGGGGTCCCGAAGCGGGACGGGGAGATCTGCCTTGCTGCTGGAGACGGTGTTGACCCGAACAGAGTTTCGTAAATATTTTTCAGGGTTCTGGGTGTGCGGGGTGTCTTGGGCACCCCAGACATTTGCGGTAGCGGGGACAGGTCGAGGCAGAAATAGTTGTCCGAGCTCCCCGGACCGTCTTTCCGCTGCACCGGAGTTCCACGTCGGGGTGTTCTCGGCGTCTTGGGGAGCCCCACTAGGATGGGCGTTGATGGCCCGGTGGCGGCTGAGGATGCCGTTGATGCTGCCCTGGCTGCTGATGGCGTCTTTGGCCGCGGTTTCGGCGATTGTAATGGGCGGCCGCGCAGGACACACAGCTGGCGCGCATCTGGTCGGCGGGCGTATTTCAACGGTGACCTCACCGTCCGGATTTTTGGTTTGCCGGGTCGTAATCGTTGAACAGCGACCTTCAACGGTTGACGGCGCTGGCTGCTGTCCCCTTGTCGCTGGCTGACCGATCTCCAAGGCTGGAACCGGTTCGGACGCATCTCCATCTGTAAAAGCCGGTTTGAGGTCTTTGATATGAATTCGGGTAAGCATCTTTCCGAGGTCGCCGCGTAGGTTGTAGACGTTAGGGGATACGCGTTTGTGTACCGTCCACGGTCCCGAGTATTTCGGTGCTAGCTTAGCCGCCACACCTTTGAGAGCCGATGAAAGTGGGTGTTCTCGACGCATCACTTTATCGCCCGGGGAATAGGTGTGCTCACGTTTGCGCAGGTTATAGTGGTGGGCCTGTTGGGTCGCTGCCCGTGCGATGTTAATCCGGGCTAGCTCCTGAACGTCTTTTAGGGCTTGCATTCGTGCCAGGTGTTCCTCGGATATTTGGCCTCCATCTCGATTACCGGCGGGGACTTCCGTTTCGTCGTTTGCCGGTAGTGCCAATTCCCGTCCGAAGTTGAGGTATGCCGGAGAGTACCCCGTCGAGCTGTGACGGCTACTATTGATAGCCATCATGAACTCAGGGATATAGCGGTCCCACGTCCGATGTTGCTCTCCGCAGAACTGTGCCAGCATGGGTTTCAAAATTCGGTTAACCCGCTCTACGGGGTTGGCTTGCGGTGTGTACGGTGGTGTCAGAAGGTGATGTATCTGGTATTCGGCGAGCATCTTCTTTATAGTGCGGTTGTCGAATTCAGTCCCATTGTCCGATATCAGTACCCGCGGGCATCCATACCGGCATATGACCAGCTCTCGGATTGCTTGCGCTATGGTTGGCGCATTCGCCTTCCGGATGGGTCGACTTTCCACCCATTTAGTCATCCGGTCTTGGAAGCAGATCAAGTACTCGTAACCCTTGGCGGTTCGGGGCAGTGGACCCATGATGTCCATGGAAACGGTTTCCCAGGGCTGTCCGATTTTCGGTGGACCCATCTTTCCAGCCGCCCCTCGCTGGTCTGCCTTATATCTTTGGCAGCCAATGCAGCGACGGACGTATTGAGTCGCATCCCGGAACATCCCAGGCCAGTAGAAGTGTAGGGCGAGCCGCGCGATGGTTTTGGCTATCCCCATATGTCCGGCTTCCGGTCGGTCATGGTTGTTCTGTAGTACCTGATGTCTCTGTTCCTTTGGGACACAGAGCTTCCATTGCCGGTCAGGATCTGCTTCGGTCAGGTCGGCGGGATCCCAAAAGTGGCGATATAATTTCCCCCGAATTAGTCGGTACTCTGGATACTGCGTTGGGTGGTCTTGCACCGCCTGGGTCATGCGCTTGTACCAGGTACACGATTCGGTGACGGCGGCGATGGCGGGTAACGGAGTTCGACTCAACATATCAGCCATGTGGTTTAGAGTACCCTTCCGGTAGACGGTGTCGAAGTCGTACTGTTGTAACGTCACCGCCCACCGGGCCAACCTCCCAGATGGCTCTCTCAAACTGTCTAACCACTTCAACGCCTGGTGGTCAGTGACGATGGTGAAGTGATACCCTTCCAGATACCCCCTTAACTTCTTGACCGCCCATACTATGGCCAGGCACTCCTTCTCGATGACGGAGTAGTTCTTTTCCGCCGCCGAGAGCGACCTGCTAATGTAGGCAATTGCCCGTGGTTCTTCGAGGCTTCCTTGTACAAGGGCTGCGCCGATCCCCTGATCCGATGCGTCCGTCTGGAGGATAAACGGTTCCTCGAAGTTCGGGCAGCTTAACACGGGTGTTGAAGTGAGGATTACCTTTAGTTCTTGATACGCGTTTTCCTGGGCTGGCCCCCATTGCCACACCCGTCTTTTCCGTAGCAGTTCGGTCAGCGGCGCCGTCTTCTGAGCGAAGTTGGGAACAAATCGCCGGTACCATGATGCTGCTCCCAGCAAGCGGCGCACCTCTCTGACGGTTGTTGGTGTAGGCATCTGCGTGATGGCGAGCACTTTGTCTGGATCAGTTCTCAGGCCATGTTCGGTCACAACGTGCCCGAGATATTTAATTGCTTTTGCTCCGAATTGGCACTTCTCGGGGTTGATACGGAGATTCGCTTCTCGCAGGCGACGAAAGACCACTTCCAAATGCTTAATGTGCTCCTCCATCGTTTCGCTGACGACGACTATGTCGTCTAAGTAGGCGAAGGCGAACGGTTCCATTTCTGGTCCGATGACCCTATCGAGGAGGCGCTGAAACGTGGCAGGCGCGGCGTGCAGACCGAAGGGCATAACTCGGAACTGGTACAGCCCTTTTCCGGGTACAGTGAATGCGGTAAGTGGCTTACTTTCCGGGGTCAATGCAACCTGCCAGTAGCCGTTCTTCAGGTCAATTGTTGAAAAATATTTGGCCGGCCGCAATTTATCCAGAATAGCTGAAATGAAAGGCAGCGGGTAAGCATCTTTTTCGCTGACTTTATTCAGTTGCCGAAAATCGATACAAAATCGCGGCCGTCCGTCCTTCTTCCTTACGATCACCGCCGGGGAGCTCCATGGACTTTCGGATTTTTCAATAATCCCGTCCCGGAGCATCTGTTCTACTTCGTCGTCGATAATCTGTTGCATCCTCGGGTTTCGTGGAGCATAGCGTTGTTTCAGGGGGGTCTTGTCGGTTAATTTAATCGTATGCTGGGCGAGCGGAGTCACGCCGGTTATGCTCTCAAATTTTTGGAGTTCCCGGTTCAGAAAAAGGTCCAGTTGCGACCTGTCATCTTCGGCCGCCTGGATCGCACATATAGTGCCTTCTTGAATGGGTCTCCCTACCGTTACCCGTCTGGTGGCCGGGTCAATCACCATGTGGAAGGTTGTGATAACGTCCATGCCCAGGATAATTGGGTGGGTTAAGTTGGGCAGGCAGTGCAGTACCACTGGTCGCCAGACTCCCCCAATGGCACAACCTACCCGCAGCGCACCTCCCACTATGGACGTCGTACCGTCTGCCAGTCGAACATGGTTGTGTTGGGCCGCCACGACGGTGGAATGTCGGTCGGTCAATCTGTCGGCAGTGGCCTGGTTCAGGTAGGAGTGCATGGCCCCCGTGTCGACCAATGCTCGGATGCGGTGCCCCTTTGCCCATATCTCCACGAACGGGCGGTTATCTTCCCCGGGATCGCTCTCCGCGACCGGTAGAGCGGGGATCATCTGGTGGGGGTAGTTATGAGGAGGCTGTGGTGGTGTAAATTGCTCCGGCCTCCCTGCGGGGCAATTTATTTGGCGTTTCCCGACTTCGCGCAGCAGTCCCGGGTCATCACTCCTTGGCGGTCGCACTTCCAGCAGAACAATTTGGGTGGATTGCGACATGCTTGCCTGAAGTGTCCGTGTTCGCCACACCTCCAGCAGCGAACACCCAGGTTTGCGGTAGCGGCTGCTAACGTTGGTGGGGATATATCGGTGGCGACCGTGTTGAGACGGCTTACGCGTGTCGGCCTCATTTCCTTCTGGAGGCGCTCATATTCCTCGATCTCCCTTAGCAGCTCTCGAATAGTATGTACGTCGCGGCGTCGGATGAACTGCTTGTATTCCGGCAGTAAATTATTGTGAACGCGGAACACTTCTTCTTCTTTCGTCAGGTACCCGTGTCGTCGAATTAGAGAGCGGATGTCGGTGACATAATCGCTACCTTTTTCTCCGACTTTCTGTCTCCGGGTCAGGATGTCTTCCCCGAGGCGGAGCTTTCGATCTGACCCCATGTATGTGTCTTCAAAGTCCGCCTGGAAGTCTGCCCAAGTCTGCCATTCGCTGCGGTTGTTTCGCAGCCATAGCAGGGCGGTCCCGCGAAACAATTCGGGTAAGGCAGTGAGTAGTCGTCGGTCATCGACGTTGTAGCTCTCCTTCAACTCCTGAATTCTTTCTAGGAAAGCTACTGGGTCGGCTTTACCGTCAAAATGGGCATTCCATTTACGGACCGTTTCGCATATCTGCGAGGCTGGTGGTAGTCCGGTCGAGGGAGGGCTGGCCGGCGTCGCGGTTTCTGGTGGTGGGACGATGATAGGTGGCGTTATGAGAGCAGCTTGTGTGGCCGCGTCTTCTGTTTCGACCTTCGCTTCTGCTGCCACCTGACCCAGTCTTCGCACCAAGGCTACCATCCTTGACCTCAGCTCCGTTAAGTTACCCTCTGTTTCTTGGCCAAGTTCCTGTAGCCGTTGCTGGAGGGCAGCTTTCGTCAGTTCGTAAACCCACGATACGGCTGGCCCGGTACTTCGGCCGCTGCCGCTGGGATTTTTCTCTGTATCGCTCATATTGTTTTAAATGTCCCTGTTCGGGCGCCAGAATTTGTGACGTCTGCCTACGCCTTGACCTCGTGGATGTATCGGCGGTATCGGGGTTGCTCGGGCGCCTTTCGGTACTGCTGATCCACGTTGGAGGCCCTAGGGTGCCTAGATAACTCAGTGAAGAAGGGTAGGGTCGTTTTGTAAAATAAAACACGCAGGGTAAATTCACTGTGGTTTATTCCTGGCTGCAGCGATACAGGTTTAGGGGTTTTTAGTTGCTAGTCGATGTGTTGGTGACGAAGCGTTGTAGGGGACGGCTAGCTAGTGGTTGTTGTGTGTCCACGAAAACGGTGCGTATAAATGAACCGGTACACCTAAAACGCGGTAGCGGTTAACGGAAAACAAGCGGGAATAGTCGCAATAAAGTCCTCACGAGCTGAGGATGAAAAAGTGTCGAACCGGTAATTTTACCGATTCGAGTTTTTAACGGTTCTGAAGTCTACGCTTGCCAGGGATACCACGGCTAACGTCTATGATACAAATCGGTGCGTATAAATGAACCGGTATACCGAAAACGAGGTAGCGGTTAACGGAAAACAAGCGGGAATAGTCGCAATAAAGTCCTCACGAGCTGAGGATGAAAAAGTGGCGAACCGGTAATTTTACCGATTCGAGTTTTTAACGGTTCTGAAGTCTACGCTTGCCAGGGATACCACGGCTAACGTCTATGATACAAATCGGTGCGTATAAATGAACCGGTATACCGAAAACGAGGTAGCGGTTAACGGAAAACAAACGGGAATAGTCGCAATAAAGTCCTCACGGGCTGAGGATGAAAAAGTTCCGAACCGGTAATTTTACCGGTTCGAGTTTTTAACGGTTCTGAAGTTTACACTGAACGGGACGGACCTGTTGGCAATGGTAACGGTAAGGATACTCTGTACTCGCCGGGAAAACCACGGCAGAGACAGACCGGAGAAAACGGTAACGGTACGGATATTCAGCACCCGCCGGGAAAACCACGGCAGAGACAAGGACCGGGGAAAATGGTAACGGTACGGATACTCAGTACTCGCCGGGAAAACCACGGCAGAGACAGAGACCGGGGAAAACGGTAACGGTACGGATACTCAGTACTCGCCGGGAAAGCCGCGGCAGAGACAGAGACAAAACGGTAAACTCACCACGAATTTCGGCTCGCTGGTCGGAAGACACTAAGCTGGTCGGAAGGCACTGGTCGCAAGGCACTGGTCACAGTTAGTCCGGGAGAACCTCGGTCTGACTGTTTCCAGCTTACTGCCGTTTGAGTGCTGTGTCCTTGCTTTTATCTCCGCTCGTCACGGTGGGAGAGATTGCGCGTGAATTGTGGTGGGAGTGTGCGCGTGAGATAAGCACCGTTACTCTTGACTCTGCTGAGATACGATGAAAAAATAAAAAAAACCCGATTGCCGCCCAGTGGGCTTGAACGCGCAATCTTCGTATTGCCAGACCGAGCACGTATCCACTACACCACGGTGACTTGTGTAGTTTTTATTTTCGTTTGTGACATTGCTTCGTCACAGCCCAAACACGATTTTTTAACTAAATTGTGTAAATTTTTAGTTTACTATCCGCTGCAGCATGTATTTCTATGTATGTATAGTAATTTTTATAATTTTAATATAAACCGTTATAAATAATCAAAAAAATTTGCACAAAGTTGGACTAAGAAGAATTTTGATGTAAAATTAACAGTTATGGGAAAAATGCAGGTAAATACATTTTATACTATTGGCCACGTAAAATAAAAATGAAGCAAAAATTACATAAATACGTATCTGGTACTAAATAAAGTGTCCTTTTTAATTCGACATTTTTATGAAGCATTCGACCTACAATTTTTTAAAAATAGATATGAATTTTGATATTTAAGTAGAAATCATAATTTTATGTTACTTATCGGTTTGTGGTATAATTATGGGCCTATATATCTAGAGTAATATTCATATATTCAGTTGTAGAAAGGTACTTTTATGGTAATATATGCAATATTATATATTTATATATGTAAAATTGACAAAAATTTATTAAATATTTACAAATATTAGCAAAACACTTTATAAATTTATAAAATATGGACAAATAATATTTTTGTCCTTTCTGCTGGCCAGCCCCTAAGCATACACACAATATAATTCTGACAACTTTTGCAAAAAACCAAAGGCGAACGACGAAGCGCATTTTTGTCACTTCTGCACGCAACTTTTCAACTAGATCATTCTTGTGAGCCAGACATAATAAACTTCTGCAAAATATTTGCAGAAAACAAAAGTTAAACGTAAAGCCATTTTTTCATTTTGCACGCCAGCTCTCATCGTAACCTCTAATTTTAGCCCAAACACGATTTTTTAACTAAATTGTGTAAATTTTTAGTTTACTATCCGCTGCAGCATGTATTTCTATGTATGTATAGTAATTTTTATAATTTTAATATAAACCGTTATAAATAATCAAAAAAATTTGCACAAAGTTGGACTTAGAAGAATTTTGATGTAAAATTAACAGTTATGGGAAAAATGCAGGTAAATACATTTTATACTATTGGCCACGTAAAATAAAAATGAAGCAAAAATTACATAAATACGTATCTGGTACTAAATAAAGTGTCCTTTTTAATTCGACATTTTTTTGAAGCATTCGACCCCACAATTTTTTAAAAATAGATATGAATTTTGATATTTAAGTAGAAATCATAATTTTATGTTACTTATCGGTTTGTGGTATAATTATGGGCCTATATATCTAGAGTAATATTCATATATTCAGTTGTAAAAAGGTACTTTTATGGTAATATATGCAATATTATATATTTATATATGTAAAATTGACAAAAATTTATTAAATATTTACAAATATTAGCAAAACACTTTATAAATTTATAAAATATGGACAAATAACATTTTTGTCTTTTCTGCTGGCCAGCCCCTAAGCATAAACACAATATAATTCTGACAACTTTTGCAAAAAACCAAAGGCGAACGACGAAGCGCATTTTTGTCACTTCTGCACGCAACTTTTTAACTAGATCATTCTTGTGAGCCAGACATAATAAACTTCTGCAAAATATTTGCAGAAAACAAAAGTTAAACGTGAAGCCATTTTTTCATTTTGCACGCCAGCTCTCATCGTAACCTCTAATTTTAGCCCAAACACGATTTTTTAACTAAATTGTGTAAGTTTTTAGTTTACTATCCGCTGCAGCATGTATTTCTATGTATGTATAGTAATTTTTATAATTCTAATATAAACCGTTATAATTAATCAAAAAAATTTGCACAAAGTTGGACTAAGAAGAATTTTGATGTAAAATTAACAGTTATGGGAAAAATGCAGGTAAATACATTTTATACTATTGGCCACGTAAAATAAAAATGAAGCAAAAATTAAATAAATACGTATCTGGTATTAAATAAAGTGCCGTTTTTAATTGGACATTTTTTTGAAGCATTCGACTTACAATTTTTTAAAAATAGATATGAATTTTGATATTTAAGTAGAAATCATAATTTTATGTTACTTATCGGTTTGTGGTATAATTATGGGCCTATATATCTAGAGTAATATTCATAAATTCAGTTGTAGAAAGGTACTTTTATGGTAATATATGCAATATTATATATTTATATATGTAAAATTGACAAAAATTTATTAAATATTTACAAATATTAGCAAAACACTTTATAAATTTATAAAATATGGACAAATAATATTTTTGTCCTTTCTGCTGGCCAGCCCCTAAGCATACACACAATATAATTCTGACAACTTTTGCAAAAAACCAAAGGCGAACGACGAAGCGCATTTTTGTCACTTCTGCACGCAACTTTTCAACTAGATCATTCTTGTGAGCCAGACATAATAAACTTCTGCAAAATATTTGCAGAAAACAAAAGTTAAACGTAAAGCCATTTTTTCATTTTGCACGCCAGCTCTCATCGTAACCTCTAATTTTAGCCCAAACACGATTTTTTAACTAAATTGTGTAAATTTTTAGTTTACTATCCGCTGCAGCATGTATTTCTATGTATGTCTAGTAATTTTTATAATTTTAATATAAACCGTTATAAATAATCAAAAAAATTTGCACAAAGTTGGACTTAGAAGAATTTTGATGTAACATTAACAGTTATGGGAAAAATGCAGGTAAATACATTTTATACTATTGGCCACGTAAAATAAAAATGAAGCAAAAATTACATAAATACGTATCTGGTACTAAATAAAGTGTCCTTTTTAATTCGACATTTTTTTGAAGCATTCGACCTACAATTTTTTAAAAATAGATATGAATTTTGATATTTAAGTAGAAATCATAATTTTATGTTACTTATCGGTTTGTGGTATAATTATGGGCCTATATATCTAGAGTAATATTCATATATTCAGTTGTAAAAAGGTACTTTTATGGTAATATATGCAATATTATATATTTATATATGTAAAATTGACAAAAATTTATTAAATATTTACAAATATTAGCAAAACACTTTATAAATTTATAAAATATGGACAAATAACATTTTTGTCTTTTCTGCTGGCCAGCCCCTAAGCATAAACACAATATAATTCTGACAACTTTTGCAAAAAACCAAAGGCGAACGACGAAGCGCATTTTTGTCACTTCTGCACGCAACTTTTTAACTAGATCATTCTTGTGAGCCAGACATAATAAACTTCTGCAAAATATTTGCAGAAAACAAAAGTTAAACGTGAAGCCATTTTTTCATTTTGCACGCCAGCTCTCATCGTAACCTCTAATTTTAGCCCAAACACGATTTTTTAACTAAATTGTGTAAGTTTTTAGTTTACTATCCGCTGCAGCATGTATTTCTATGTATGTATAGTAATTTTTATAATTCTAATATAAACCGTTATAATTAATCAAAAAAATTTGCACAAAGTTGGACTAAGAAGAATTTTGATGTAAAATTAACAGTTATGGGAAAAATGCAGGTAAATACATTTTATACTATTGGCCACGTAAAATAAAAATGAAGCAAAAATTAAATAAATACGTATCTGGTATTAAATAAAGTGCCGTTTTTAATTGGACATTTTTTTGAAGCATTCGACTTACAATTTTTTAAAAATAGATATGAATTTTGATATTTAAGTAGAAATCATAATTTTATGTTACTTATCGGTTTGTGGTATAATTATGGGCCTATATATCTAGAGTAATATTCATATATTCAGTTGTAGAAAGGTACTTTTATGGTAATATATGCAATATTATATATTTATATATGTAAAATTGACAAAAATTTATTAAATATTTACAAATATTAGCAAAACACTTTATAAATTTATAAAATATGGACAAATAATATTTTTGTCCTTTCTGCTGGCCAGCCCCTAAGCATAAACACAATATAATTCTGACAACTTTTGCAAAAAACCAAAGGCGAACGACGAAGCGCATTTTTGTCACTTCTGCACGCAACTTTTCAACTAGATCATTCTTGTGAGCCAGACATAAGAAACTTCTGCAAAATATTTGCAGAAAACAAAAGTTAAACGTGAAGCCATTTTTTCATTTTGCACGCCAGCTCTCATCGTAACCTCTAATTTTAGCCCAAACACGATTTTTTAACTAAATTGTGTAAATTTTTAGTTTACTATCCGCTGCAGCATGTATTTCTATGTATGTATAGTAATTTTTATCATTTTAATGTAAACCGTTGTAAATAATCAAAAAAATTTGCACAAAGTTGGACTTAGAAGAATTTTGATGTAAAATTAACAGTTATGGGAAAAATGCAGGTAAATACATTTTATACTATTGGCCACGTAAAATAAAAATGAAGCAAAAATTACATAAATACGTATCTGGTACTAAATAAAGTGTCCTTTTTAATTCGACATTTTTTTGAAGCATTCGACCTACAATTTTTTAAAAATAGATATGAATTTTGATATTTAAGTAGAAATCATAATTTTATGTTACTTATCGGTTTGTGGTATAATTATGGGCCTATATATCTAGAGTAATATTCATATATTCAGTTGTAGAAAGGTACTTTTATGGTAATATATGCAATATTATATATTTATATATGTAAAATTGACAAAAATTTATTAAATATATACAAATATTAGCAAAACACTTTATAAATTTATAAAATATGGACAAATAATATTTTTGTCCTTTCTGCTGGCCAGCCCCTAAGCATACACACAATATAATTCTGACAACTTTTGCAAAAAACCAAAGGCGAACGACGAAGCGCATTTTTGTCACTTCTGCACGCAACTTTTCAACTAGATCATTCTTGTGAGCCAGACATAATAAACTTCTGCAAAATATTTGCAGAAAACAAAAGTTAAACGTAAAGCCATTTTTTCATTTTGCACGCCAGCTCTCATCGTAACCTCTAATTTTAGCCCAAACACGATTTTTTAACTAAATTGTGTAAATTTTTAGTTTACTATCCGCTGCAGCATGTATTTCTATGTATGTATAGTAATTTTTATAATTTTAATATAAACCGTTATAAATAATCAAAAAAATTTGCACAAAGTTGGACTTAGAAGAATTTTGATGTAAAATTAACAGTTATGGGAAAAATGCAGGTAAATACATTTTATACTATTGGCCACGTAAAATAAAAATGAAGCAAAAATTACATAAATACGTATCTGGTACTAAATAAAGTGTCCTTTTTAATTCGACATTTTTTTGAAGCATTCGACCTACAATTTTTTAAAAATAGATATGAATTTTGATATTTAAGTAGAAATCATAATTTTATGTTACTTATCGGTTTGTGGTATAATTATGGGCCTATATATCTAGAGTAATATTCATATATTCAGTTGTAAAAAGGTACTTTTATGGTAATATATGCAATATTATATATTTATATATGTAAAATTGACAAAAATTTATTAAATATTTACAAATATTAGCAAAACACTTTATAAATTTATAAAATATGGACAAATAACTTTTTTGTCCTTTCTGCTGGCCAGCCCCTAAGCATAAACACAATATAATTCTGACAACTTTTGCAAAAAACCAAAGGCGAACGACGAAGCGCATTTTTGTCACTTCTGCACGCAACTTTTCAACTAGATCATTCTTGTGAGCCAGACATAATAAACTTCTGCAAAATATTTGCAGAAAACAAAAGTTAAACGTGAAGCCATTTTTTCATTTTGCACGCCAGCTCTCATCGTAACCTCTAATTTTAGCCCAAACACGATTTTTTAACTAAATTGTGTAAATTTTTAGTTTACTATCCGCTGCAGCATGTATTTCTATGTATGTCTAGTAATTTTTATAATTTTAATATAAACCGTTATAAATAATCAAAAAAATTTGCACAAAGTTGGACTTAGAAGAATTTTGATGTAAAATTAACAGTTATGGGAAAAATGCAGGTAAATACATTTTATACTATTGGCCACGTAAAATAAAAATGAAGCAAAAATTACATAAATACGTATCTGGTACTAAATAAAGTGTCCTTTTTAATTCGACATTTTTTTGAAGCATTCGACCTACAATTTTTTAAAAATAGATATGAATTTTGATATTTAAGTAGAAATCATAATTTTATGTTACTTATCGGTTTGTGGTATAATTATGGGCCTATATATCTAGAGTAATATTCATATATTCAGTTGTAGAAAGGTACTTTTATGGTAATATATGCAATATTATATATTTATATATGTAAAATTGACAAAAATTTATTAAATATATACAAATATTAGCAAAACACTTTATAAATTTATAAAATATGGACAAATAATATTTTTGTCCTTTCTGCTGGCCAGCCCCTAAGCATACACACAATATAATTCTGACAACTTTTGCAAAAAACCAAAGGCGAACGACGAAGCGCATTTTTGTCACTTCTGCACGCAACTTTTCAACTAGATCATTCTTGTGAGCCAGACATAATAAACTTCTGCAAAATATTTGCAGAAAACAAAAGTTAAACGTAAAGCCATTTTTTCATTTTGCACGCCAGCTCTCATCGTAACCTCTAATTTTAGCCCAAACACGATTTTTTAACTAAATTGTGTAAATTTTTAGTTTACTATCCGCTGCAGCATGTATTTCTATGTATGTATAGTAATTTTTATAATTTTAATATAAACCGTTATAAATAATCAAAAAAATTTGCACAAAGTTGGACTTAGAAGAATTTTGATGTAAAATTAACAGTTATGGGAAAAATGCAGGTAAATACATTTTATACTATTGGCCACGTAAAATAAAAATGAAGCAAAAATTACATAAATACGTATCTGGTACTAAATAAAGTGTCCTTTTTAATTCGACATTTTTTTGAAGCATTCGACCTACAATTTTTTAAAAATAGATATGAATTTTGATATTTAAGTAGAAATCATAATTTTATGTTACTTATCGGTTTGTGGTATAATTATGGGCCTATATATCTAGAGTAATATTCATATATTCAGTTGTAAAAAGGTACTTTTATGGTAATATATGCAATATTATATATTTATATATGTAAAATTGACAAAAATTTATTAAATATTTACAAATATTAGCAAAACACTTTATAAATTTATAAAATATGGACAAATAACTTTTTTGTCCTTTCTGCTGGCCAGCCCCTAAGCATAAACACAATATAATTCTGACAACTTTTGCAAAAAACCAAAGGCGAACGACGAAGCGCATTTTTGTCACTTCTGCACGACGCGCTATCTCAGAGTCATTCTTGTGAGCCAGACATAATAAACTTCTCCAAAATATTTGCAGAAAACAAAAGTTAAACGTGAAGCCATTTTTTCATTTTGCACGCCAGCTCTCATCGTAACCTCTAATTTTAGCCCAAACACGATTTTTTAACTAAATTGTGTAAGTTTTTAGTTTACTATCCGCTGCAGCATGTATTTCTATGTATGTATAGTAATTTTTATAATTCTAATATAAACCGTTATAAATAATCAAAAAAATTTGCACAAAGTTGGACTAAGAAGAATTTTGATGTAAAATTAACAGTTATGGGAAAAATGCAGGTAAATACATTTTATACTATTGGCCACGTAAAATAAAAATGAAGCAAAAATTACATAAATACGTATCCGGTATTAAATAAAGTGCCCTTTTTAATTGGACATTTTTTTGAAACATTCGACCTAAAACTTTTAAAAATAGATATGAATTTTGATATTTAAGTAGAAATCATAATTTTATGTTACTTATCGGTTTGTGGTATAATTATGGGCCTATATATCTAGAGTAATATTCATATATTCAGTTGTAGAAAGGTACTTTTATGGTAATATATGCAATATTATATATTTATATATGTAAAATTGACAAAAATTTATTAAATATTTACAAATATTAGCAAAACACTTTATAAATTTATAAAATATGGACAAATAACTTTTTTGTCCTTTCTGCTGGCCAGCCCCTAAGCATAAACACAATATAATTCTGACAACTTTTGCAAAAAACCAAAGGCGAACGACGAAGCGCATTTTTGTCACTTCTGCACGCAACTTTTCAACTAGATCATTCTTGTGAGCCAGACATAATAAACTTCTGCAAAATATTTGCAGAAAACAAAAGTTAAACGTGAAGCCATTTTTTCATTTTGCACGCCAGCTCTCATCGTAACCTCTAATTTTAGCCCAAACACGATTTTTTAACTAAATTGTGTAAATTTTTAGTTTACTATCCGCTGCAGCATGTATTTCTATGTATGTATAGTAATTTTTATAATTCTAATATAAACCGTTATAAATAATCAAAAAAATTTGCACAAAGTTGGACTAAGAAGAATTTTGATGTAAAATTAACAGTTATGGGAAAAATTCAGGTAAATACATTTTATACTATTGGCCACGTAAAATAAAAATGAAGCAAAAATTACATAAATACGTATCTGGTATTAAATAAAGTGTCCTTTTTAATTCGACATTTTTTTTTATAAATAATCAAAAAAATTTGCACAAAGTTGGACTTAGAAGAATTTTGATGTAACATTAACAGTTATGGGAAAAATGCAGGTAAATACATTTTATACTATTGGCCACGTAAAATAAAAATGAAGCAAAAATTACATAAATACGTATCTGGTATTAAATAAAGTGTCCTTTTTAATTCGACATTTTTTTGAAGCATTCGACCTACAATTTTTTAAAAAATAGATATGAATTTTGATATTTAAGTAGAAATCATAATTTTATGTTACTTATCGGTTTGTGGTATAATTATGGGCCTATATATCTAGAGTAATATTCATATATTCAGTTGTAAAAAGGTACTTTTATGGTAATATATGCAATATTATATATTTATATATGTAAAATTGACAAAAATTTATTAAATATTTACAAATATTAGCAAAACACTTTATAAATTTATAAAATATGGACAAATAACATTTTTGTCCTTTCTGCTGGCCAGCCCCTAGGCATAAACACAATATAATTCTGACAACTTTTGCAAAAAACCAAAGGCGAACGACGAAGCGCATTTTTGTCACTTCTGCACGCAACTTTTCAACTAGATCATTCTTGTGAGCCAGACATAATAAACTTCTGCAAAATATTTGCAGAAAACAAAAGTTAAACGTGAAGCCATTTTTTCATTTTGCACGCCAGCTCTCATCGTAACCTCTAATTTTAGCCCAAACACGATTTTTTAACTAAATTGTGTAAATTTTTAGTTTACTATCCGTTGCAGCATGCATTTCTATGTATGTATAGTAATTTTTATAATTTTAATATAAACCGTTATAAATAATCAAAAAAATTTGCACAAAGTTGGACTTAGAAGAATTTTGATGTAAAATTAACAGTTATGGGAAAAATGCAGGTAAATACATTTTATACTATTGGCCACGTAAAATAAAAATGAAGCAAAAATTACATAAATATGTATCTGGTATTAAATAAAGTGTCCTTTTTAATTCGACATTTTTTTGAAGCATTCGACCTACAATTTTTTAAAAATAGATATGAATTTTGATATTTAAGTAGAAATCATAATTTTATGTTACTTATCGGTTTGTGGTATAATTATGGGCCTATATATCTAGAGTAATATTCATATATTCAGTTGTAAAAAGGTACTTTTATGGTAATATATGCAATATTATATATTTATATATGTAAAATTGACAAAAATTTATTAAATATTTACAAATATTAGCAAAACAATTTATAAATTTATAAAATATGGACAAATAACATTTTTGTCCTTTCTGCTGGCCAGCCTCTAAGCATAAACACAATATAATTCTGACAACTTTTGCAAAAAACCAAAGGCGAACGACGAAGCGCATTTTTGTCACTTCTGCACGCAACTTTTCAACTAGATCATTCTTGTGAGCCAGACATAATAAACTTCTGCAAAATATTTGCAGAAAACAAAAGTTAAACGTGAAGCCATTTTTTCATTTTGCACGCCAGCTCTCATCGTAACCTCTAATTTTAGCCCAAACACGATTTTTTAACTAAATTGTGTAAATTTTTAGTTTACTATCCGCTGCAGCATGTATTTCTATGTATGTATAGTAATTTTTATAATTCTAATATAAACCGTTATAAATAATCAAAAAAATTTGCACAAAGTTGGACTAAGAAGAATTTTGATGTAAAATTAACAGTTATGGGAAAAATTCAGGTAAATACATTTTATACTATTGGCCACGTAAAATAAAAATGAAGCAAAAATTACATAAATACGTATCCGGTATTAAATAAAGTGCCCTTTTTAATTGGACATTTTTTTGAAACATTCGACCTAAAACTTTTTAAAAATAGATATGAATTTTGATATTTAAGTAGAAATCATAATTTTATGTTACTTATCGGTTTGTGGTATAATTATGGGCCTATATATCTAGAGTAATATTCATATATTCAGTTGTAGAAAGGTACTTTTATGGTAATATATGCAATATTATATATTTATATATGTAAAATTGACAAAAATTTATTAAATATTTACAAATATTAGCAAAACACTTTATAAATTTATAAAATATGGACAAATAACTTTTTTGTCCTTTCTGCTGGCCAGCCCCTAAGCATAAACACAATATAATTCTGACAACTTTTGCAAAAAACCAAAGGCGAACGACGAAGCGCATTTTTGTCACTTCTGCACGCAACTTTTCAACTAGATCATTCTTGTGAGCCAGACATAATAAACTTCTGCAAAATATTTGCAGAAAACAAAAGTTAAACGTGAAGCCATTTTTTCATTTTGCACGCCAGCTCTCATCGTAACCTCTAATTTTAGCCCAAACACGATTTTTTAACTAAATTGTGTAAATTTTTAGTTTACTATCCGCTGCAGCATGTATTTCTATGTATGTATAGTAATTTTTATAATTCTAATATAAACCGTTATAAATAATCAAAAAAATTTGCACAAAGTTGGACTAAGAAGAATTTTGATGTAAAATTAACAGTTATGGGAAAAATTCAGGTAAATACATTTTATACTATTGGCCACGTAAAATAAAAATGAAGCAAAAATTACATAAATACGTATCTGGTATTAAATAAAGTGTCCTTTTTAATTCGACATTTTTTTTTATAAATAATCAAAAAAATTTGCACAAAGTTGGACTTAGAAGAATTTTGATGTAACATTAACAGTTATGGGAAAAATGCAGGTAAATACATTTTATACTATTGGCCACGTAAAATAAAAATGAAGCAAAAATTACATAAATACGTATCTGGTATTAAATAAAGTGTCCTTTTTAATTCGACATTTTTTTGAAGCATTCGACCTACAATTTTTTAAAAATAGATATGAATTTTGATATTTAAGTAGAAATCATAATTTTATGTTACTTATCGGTTTGTGGTATAATTATGGGCCTATATATCTAGAGTAATATTCATATATTCAGTTGTAAAAAGGTACTTTTATGGTAATATATGCAATATTATATATTTATATATGTAAAATTGACAAAAATTTATTAAATATTTACAAATATTAGCAAAACACTTTATAAATTTATAAAATATGGACAAATAACATTTTTGTCCTTTCTGCTGGCCAGCCCCTAGGCATAAACACAATATAATTCTGACAACTTTTGCAAAAAACCAAAGGCGAACGACGAAGCGCATTTTTGTCACTTCTGCACGCAACTTTTCAACTAGATCATTCTTGTGAGCCAGACATAATAAACTTCTGCAAAATATTTGCAGAAAACAAAAGTTAAACGTGAAGCCATTTTTTCATTTTGCACGCCAGCTCTCATCGTAACCTCTAATTTTAGCCCAAACACGATTTTTTAACTAAATTGTGTAAATTTTTAGTTTACTATCCGTTGCAGCATGCATTTCTATGTATGTATAGTAATTTTTATAATTTTAATATAAACCGTTATAAATAATCAAAAAAATTTGCACAAAGTTGGACTTAGAAGAATTTTGATGTAAAATTAACAGTTATGGGAAAAATGCAGGTAAATACATTTTATACTATTGGCCACGTAAAATAAAAATGAAGCAAAAATTACATAAATATGTATCTGGTATTAAATAAAGTGTCCTTTTTAATTCGACATTTTTTTGAAGCATTCGACCTACAATTTTTTAAAAATAGATATGAATTTTGATATTTAAGTAGAAATCATAATTTTATGTTACTTATCGGTTTGTGGTATAATTATGGGCCTATATATCTAGAGTAATATTCATATATTCAGTTGTAAAAAGGTACTTTTATGGTAATATATGCAATATTATATATTTATATATGTAAAATTGACAAAAATTTATTAAATATTTACAAATATTAGCAAAACAATTTATAAATTTATAAAATATGGACAAATAACATTTTTGTCCTTTCTGCTGGCCAGCCTCTAAGCATAAACACAATATAATTCTGACAACTTTTGCAAAAAACCAAAGGCGAACGACGAAGCGCATTTTTGTCACTTCTGCACGCAACTTTTCAACTAGATCATTCTTGTGAGCCAGACATAATAAACTTCTGCAAAATATTTGCAGAAAACAAAAGTTAAACGTGAAGCCATTTTTTCATTTTGCACGCCAGCTCTCATCGTAACCTCTAATTTTAGCCCAAACACGATTTTTTAACTAAATTGTGTAAATTTTTAGTTTACTATCCGCTGCAGCATGTATTTCTATGTATGTATAGTAATTTTTATAATTCTAATATAAACCGTTATAAATAATCAAAAAAATTTGCACAAAGTTGGACTAAGAAGAATTTTGATGTAAAATTAACAGTTATGGGAAAAATTCAGGTAAATACATTTTATACTATTGGCCACGTAAAATAAAAATGAAGCAAAAATTACATAAATACGTATCTGGTATTAAATAAAGTGTCCTTTTTAATTCGACATTTTTTTTTATAAATAATCAAAAAAATTTGCACAAAGTTGGACTTAGAAGAATTTTGATGTAACATTAACAGTTATGGGAAAAATGCAGGTAAATACATTTTATACTATTGGCCACGTAAAATAAAAATGAAGCAAAAATTACATAAATACGTATCTGGTATTAAATAAAGTGTCCTTTTTAATTCGACATTTTTTTGAAGCATTCGACCTACAATTTTTTAAAAATAGATATGAATTTTGATATTTAAGTAGAAATCATAATTTTATGTTACTTATCGGTTTGTGGTATAATTATGGGCCTATATATCTAGAGTAATATTCATATATTCAGTTGTAAAAAGGTACTTTTATGGTAATATATGCAATATTATATATTTATATATGTAAAATTGACAAAAATTTATTAAATATTTACAAATATTAGCAAAACACTTTATAAATTTATAAAATATGGACAAATAACATTTTTGTCCTTTCTGCTGGCCAGCCCCTAAGCATAAACACAATATAATTCTGACAACTTTTGCAAAAAACCAAAGGCGAACGACGAAGCGCATTTTTGTCACTTCTGCACGCAACTTTTCAACTAGATCATTCTTGTGAGCCAGACATAATAAACTTCTGCAAAATATTTGCAGAAAACAAAAGTTAAACGTGAAGCCATTTTTTCATTTTGCACGCCAGCTCTCATCGTAACCTCTAATTTTAGCCCAAACACGATTTTTTAACTAAATTGTGTAAGTTTTTAGTTTACTATCCGCTGCAGCATGTATTTCTATGTATGTATAGTAATTTTTATAATTCTAATATAAACCGTTATAAATAATCAAAAAAATTTGCACAAAGTTGGACTACGAAGAATTTTGATGTAAAATTAACAGTTATGGGAAAAATGCAGGTAAATACATTTTATACTATTGGCCACGTAAAATAAAAATGAAGCAAAAATTACATAAATACGTATCTGGTATTAAATAAAGTGCCCTTTTTAATTGGACATTTTTTTGAAGCATTCGACCTACAATTTTTCAAAAATAGATATGAATTTTGATATTTAAGTAGAAATCATAATTTTATGTTACTTATCGGTTTGTGGTATAATTATGGGCCTATATATCTAGAGTAATATTTATATATTCAGTTGTAGAAAGGTACTTTTATGGTAATATATGCAATATTATATATTTATATATGTAAAATTGACAAAAATTTATTAAATATTTACAAATATTAGCAAAACACTTTATAAATTTATAAAATATGGACAAATAACTTTTTTGTCCTTTCTGCTGGCCAGCCCCTAAGCATAAACACAATATAATTCTGACAATTTTTGCAAAAAACCAAAGGCGAACGACGAAGCGCATTTTTGTCACTTCTGCACGCAACTTTTCAACTAGATCATTCTTGTGAGCCAGACATAATAAACTTCTGCAAAATATTTGCAGAAAACAAAAGTTAAACGTGAAGCCATTTTTTCATTTTGCACGCCAGCTCTCATCGTAACCTCTAATTTTAGCCCAAACACGATTTTTTAACTAAATTGTGTAAATTTTTAGTTTACTATCCGCTGCAGCATGTATTTCTATGTATGTATAGTAATTTTTATAATTTTAATATAAACCGTTATAAATAATCAAAAAAATTTGCACAAAGTTGGACTAAGAAGAATTTTGATGTAAAATTAAAAGTTATGGGAAAAATGCAGGTAAATACATTTTATACTATTGGCCACGTAAAATAAAAATGAAGCAAAAATTACATAAATACGTATCTGGTATTAAATAAAGTGCCCTTTTTAATTGGACATTTTTTTGAAGCATTCGACCTACAATTTTTTAAAAATAGATATGAATTTTGATATTTAAGTAGAATTCATAATTTTATGTTACTTATCGATTTGTAGCATAATTATGGGCCTATATATCTAGAGTAATATTCATATATTCAATTGTAGAATGGTACTTTTATGGTAATATATGCAATATTATATATTTATATGTGTAAAATTGACAAATATTTATTAAATATTTACAAATATTAGCAAAACACTTTATAAATTTATAAAATATGGACAAATAACATTTTTGTCCTTTCTGCTGGCCAGCCCCTTATGATAAACACAATATAATTCTGACAACTTTTGCAAAAAATAAAAGGCGAACGACGAAGCGCATTTTTGTCACTTCTGCACGCAACTTTTCAACTAGATCATTCTTGTGAGCCAGACATAATAAACTTCTGCAAAATATTTGCAGAAAACAAAAGTTAAACGTGAAGCCATTTTTTCATTTTGCACGCCAGCTCTCATCGTAACCTCTAATTTTAGCCCAAACACGATTTTTTAACTAAATTGTGTAAATTTTTAGTTTACTATCCGCTGCAGCATGTATTTCTATGTATGTATAATAATTTTTATAATTTTAATATAAACCGTTATAAATAATCAAAAAAATTTGCACAAAGTTGGACTTAGAAGAATTTTGATGTAAAATTAACAGTTATGGGAAAAATGCAGATAAATACATTTTATACTATTGGCCACGTAAAATAAAAATGAAGCAAAAATTACATAAATACGTATCTGGTATTAAATAAAGTGCCCTTTTTAATTGGACATTTTTTTGAAGCATTCGACTTACAATTTTTTAAAAATAGATATGAATTTTGATATTTAAGTAGAAATCATAATTTTATGTTACTTATCGGTTTGTGGTATAATTATGGGCCTATATATCTAGAGTAATATTCATATATTCAGTTGTAGAAAAGTACTTTTATGGTAATATATGCAATATTATATATTTATATGTGTAAAATTGACAAATATTTATTAAATATTTACAAATATTAGCAAAACACTTTATAAATTTATAAAATATGGACAAATAACATTTTTGTCCTTTCTGCTGGCCAGCCCCTAAGGATAAACACAATATAATTCTGACAACTTTTGCAAAAAATAAAAGGCGAACGACGAAGCGTATTTTTGTCACTTCTGCACGCAACTTTTCAACTAGATCATTCTTGTGAGCCAGACATAATAAACTTCTGCAAAATATTTGCAGAAAACAAAAGTTAAACGTGAAGCCATTTTTTCATTTTGCACGCCAGCTCTCATCGTAACCTCTAATTTTAGCCCAAACACGATTTTTTAACTAAATTGTGTAAATTTTTAGTTTACTATCCGCTGCAGCATGTATTTCTATGTATGTATAATAATTTTTATAATTTTAATATAAACCGTTATAAATAATCAAAAAAATTTGCACAAAGTTGGACTTAGAAGAATTTTGATGTAAAATTAACAGTTATGGGAAAAATGCAGATAAATACATTTTATACTATTGGCCACGTAAAATAAAAATGAAGCAAAAATTACATAAATACGTATCTGGTATTAAATAAAGTGCCCTTTTTAATTGGACATTTTTTTGAAGCATTCGACTTACAATTTTTTAAAAATAGATATGAATTTTGATATTTAAGTAGAAATCATAATTTTATGTTACTTATCGGTTTGTGGTATAATTATGGGCCTATATATCTAGAGTAATATTCATATATTCAGTTGTAGAAAGGTACTTTTATGGTAATATATGCAATATTATATATTTATATATGTAAAATTGACAAAAATTTATTAAATATTTACAAATATTAGCAAAACACTTTATAAATTTATAAAATATGGACAAATAATATTTTTGTCCTTTCTGCTGGCCAGCCCCTAAGCATAAACACAATATAATTCTGACAACTTTTGCAAAAAACCAAAGGCGAACGACGAAGCGCATTTTTGTCACTTCTGCACGCAACTTTTCAACTAGATCATTCTTGTGAGCCAGACATAATAAACTTCTGCAAAATATTTGCAGAAAACAAAAGTTAACCGTGAAGCCATTTTTTCATTTTGCACGCCAGCTCTCATCGTAACCTCTAATTTTAGCCCAAACACGATTTTTTAACTAAATTGTGTAAATTTTTAGTTTACTATCCGTTGCAGCATGCATTTCTATGTATGTATAGTAATTTTTATAATTTTAATATAAACCGTTATAAATAATCAAAAAAATTTGCACAAAGTTGGACTTAGAAGAATTTTGATGTAAAATTAACAGTTATGGAAAAAATGCAGATAAATACATTTTATACTATTGGCCACGTAAAATAAAAATGAAGCAAAAATTACATAAATACGTATCTGGTATTAAATAAAGTGCCCTTTTTAATTGGACATTTTTTTGAAGCATTCGACTTACAATTTTTTAAAAATAGATATGAATTTTGATATTTAAGTAGAAATCATATTTTTATGTTACTTATCGGTTTGTGGTATAATTATGGGCCTATATATCTAGAGTAATATTCATATATTCAGTTGTAGAAAGGTACTTTTATGGTAATATATGCAATATTATATATTTATATATGTAAAATTGACAAAAATTTATTAAATATTTACAAATATTAGCAAAACACTTTATAAATTTATAAAATATGGACAAATAATATTTTTGTCCTTTCTGCTGGCCAGCCCCTAAGCATAAACACAATATAATTCTGACAACTTTTGCAAAAAACCAAAGGCGAACGACGAAGCGCATTTTTGTCACTTCTGCACGCAACTTTTCAACTAGATCATTCTTGTGAGCCAGACATAATAAACTTCTGCAAAATATTTGCAGAAAACAAAAGTTAAACGTGAAGCCATTTTTTCATTTTGCACGCCAGCTCTCATCGTAACCTCTAATTTTAGCCCAAACACGATTTTTTAACTAAATTGTGTAAATTTTTAGTTTACTATCCGCTGCAGCATATATTTCTATGTATGTATAGTAATTTTTATAATTTTAATATAAACCGTTATAAATAATCAAAAAAATTTGCACAAAGTTGGACTTAGAAGAATTTTGATGTAAAATTAACAGTTATGGGAAAAATGCAGGTAAATACATTTTATACTATTGGCCACGTAAAATAAAAATGAAGCAAAAATTACATAAATACGTATCTGGTATTAAATAAAGTGCCCTTTTTAATTGGACATTTTTTTGAAGCATTCGACCTACAATTTTTTAAAAATAGATATGAATTTTGATATTTAAGTAGAAATCATAATTTTATGTTACTTATCGGTTTGTGGTATAATTATGGGCCTATATATCTAGAGTAATATTCATATATTCAGTTGTAGAAAGGTACTTTTATGGTAATATATGCAATATTATATATTTATATATGTAAAATACGTATCTGGTATTAAATAAGTGTCCTTTTTAATTCGACATTTTTTTGAAGCATTCGACCTACAATTTTTTAAAAATAGATATGAATTTTGATATTTAAGTAGAAATCATAATTTTATGTTACTTATCGGTTTGTGGTATAATTATGGGCCTATATATCTAGAGTAATATTCATATATTCAGTTGTAAAAAGGTACTTTTATGGTAATATATGCAATATTATATATTTATATATGTAAAATTGACAAAAATTTATTAAATATTTACAAATATTAGCAAAACACTTTATAAATTTATAAAATATGGACAAATAATATTTTTGTCCTTTCTGCTGGCCAGCCCCTAAGCATAAACACAATATAATTCTGACAACTTTTGCAAAAAACCAAAGGCGAACGACGAAGCGCATTTTTGTCACTTCTGCACGCAACTTTTCAACTAGATCATTCTAGAATTAGAAATAGTTTATTGAATTTCCATTTGTACATTTATACATTAATTGTATTCTCATGGTGCGTATTCACCATTTCAGGGTTTATGAACGCTGTACATAAGATAATCTCAATCTCTCCAAGATTTGTGGATTTCTTATGTAGCAGTGTTTCTCACCCTGAGATGGCTGCGCCCATGGAGAGACAATGTGAAATGTTTTTACATTATTATTATATTTTAAGTTTTCCTGGCCCATTTGGCCTTACAACTTAGATGGTAATTTTAATTATACTAATACAGTTTAAGATAATGGGAGATGCTACATGTAGGTAATGGACGAGTGAAGTGAATAACTGTGATTGTGCATGATGCAGGAAAAAATTACCAAAAAACCTGCTTGTGAAAATGAGCTTATCCTAAATATGACAGTGCGGTTATGAGGGTTGCATACATTAAGTGAATTTTAAATTGGAATAATTTTGATGGCTCATGACGGTGCATTTACAAACTATATGGATGATTTTATGGTACGAGTGTATACAATGCGGCTATGATTAAATTACATTCTAGGGTGATGTAATGGTGTTGTTAGTATGAGGATTAGTATCGCTATGTGTGATTGTTCCTGGAACTGTCGTCTAGTCCTACGTCATGTGTCTTGTGTGAATAATGGTAGTGTCTGGTATGGGAGTTTATGTTTCAGTCGGAATGGGGTGTTATGTGATCGGATGTGTGTGATGTTTCGTATGATTGGGTTTGAATGAGTGGTTGTGGAAGTGTAGAATTTTTGTGAAATGTTATTGATGTATTCATGTATGAATGGAATGTTTGTTTGTGTGTGAAGATCTTCGATTCTCCAGTACCTGTCTGCCCCAAGGATAAGGCGCAGACATTTGTTCTGGAGTCGTTGCACTGGTAGCATGGCGGTGCGAGACGCGTTGCAGTAAACTGGCGCTGCATATGTAATGATAGGGCGAATGATTGATGTGTAAATGAGTTTTTTATTATCTTGTGACATATGGCTGTGTTTGTTAAGTAATGGGTACAATGAGCGTATGGTGTGTGATGCTGTTCGTAAAGTATGTTTGATGTGATTGATGTGGTGAAGTCTCTTTTCGAGGGTGTACCCTAAGTATTTTGATGTGTTTGATGGAGTGATTGTGTGATCCTTGACTTTTAATGGAGTATTTATTTTCGTTAAAGTGAATTTTCGTGTGAAAACTATGGTTTCTGTCTTACCACTATTCACTTTAATTTTCCATTGTTGGTAATATGATATTAACATGTTCATATGAATTTGTAGCTGTTTGTTGGCGACCTCCGCGCTATGCGATGTGGCGTAGAGCGCGGTGTCGTCAGCGTACAGCGCCGTCTGGGTTTGGGAGAAGGTAGGCATGTCATGGATGTAGAGGGAGAACAGCGTCGGTGCTAGGCAGCTCCCCTGTGGGACGCCGGCCTCTACGGGATGAGGATTTGAGAGGGATGCATTCACTTTCACTTGAAAGGAACGGTTAGTAAGATATGAATTTGTTAGTTTGATTAGTGCGGTTGGTATTTTAGCGCGCATCATTTTGTAAATAAGCCCGTGCTGCCATACTTTATCGAAAGCTTTTTCGATGTCCAGCAGGGCCATTACTGTGACCTTGTTCTTGTTAAAGTTGCTGATAATATCGGTCACGATACGTGCTATTTGTTGGGTAGTGTTATGTCGGGGGCGGAACCCGAATTGAGAATTTGGGAGGATTTTTAATGAGGAAATGGATTTGTTAAGTTTGGCTAGGATTATTTTCTCGGTGACTTTAGAGAGGGTTGAGAGGAGGGATATAGGGCGGTAGCTTGAGGGTTGTTTAGGATCTTTGTTTGGTTTGGCTATGGGGACAACATGGGCAGTTTTCCAAGCGGTCGGGAAGTATTGGAGTCGGATAATGGAATTTATGATATTAGTGAAAAGGACAAGGGCTTTGCGGGAGAGATTTTTGAGGACAATGTTTTGGATGTTGTCCCGGCCGGGAGCTTTTAGGTTAGGAAAGGTTTTGATGGTTTCCATGAGAACTTTGGGTGTGGTAAGAAGTTTGGCCAGTTCTCGAGGATTTGTGGTTAAGGGCGTGCTAAGGAACTCTTGGACTTGTTGAATAATAGATTCTTGTTCAGGAGTATTGGTAGGATCAAGGATGTGGACTTGCTCGAAGGTTTCGGCTAACGCTTCCACCTTCTGCTCGTCGGTGAAGAGGATGTTGTTGTTGGCGGTAAGTTCTGGAATAGGTTTCAAGGGTTTTTTAAGGGTGTGGCTTATTTTCCATAAGGATTTATCGTTTGGATTGAGGGATTGGAGTTTATTCCGCCAGGATTGGTTTCTAAAGGATTTTAATTCAGCTTGAATTTGTTTGTTAATATTATATACCTGCTGTTTAAAATCATTATTGCGAGATTGTTGCCATAGTTTTCTCACGTAGTTCCTATGTTTGATGAGATATGTAATGTGTGGCGGAAGATGATCTTTATGGGGTTGAATTTTGGTGATTTTTGTGTGTTTGTTTAGTGCTTGTGTGATGGCGTGTGTGAGATGCTGAACTTGTGAGTCGATGTCTTGTGTTGTTTTGATGGATGTGCCAAGTGAAATGAGTGAATCGAGTGTTAGTCTGAAGTGATGCCAGTTAGTTTGTTTATATGAGCGAGTTGTATGAATGTGTTCTGGATGAATGTGATGTTTGCTGATTTTCGTGATTATGGGGCGATGGTTTGAGTTTAACTCGTTGAGTGCGATGGGTGATTTAATATATGAGATGTTTTTATGAACGATGACGTCTATGGTGGAGGGAGTGGTATTGTTTTCAGGATAGCAGGTGGGTGTGGGAGTGTGGAGCAGAATGGCGTTGTGAGAATGGATGTATGAGCGCAACGTGCGTCCGTTAGTGTTGTCACGAAGACAGTTCCAGTCCGCGTGCCTCGCGTTCAAGTCACCCATAAGGATAACTTTGCTACCAGTGTTCATTAATGAATGAATATGCTGCTGCGTGAAGTTGTTTTGTGGGCGATTGTATGCGGCTATGATATGTGTATTGTCTGCGAGACGAATGGTTAATGTTTCTAAGGATGTGCGGGGTGAGTGAATGACAGTATGAGGGATGTTGTTTTTAATAATTATAGCTACCCCTCCCGATGCTATTGTTTGTACTGGTCTGTCTTGTCTATGAATTGTGTAACCTTTGATACGTATTTTGTCTGTGTGTTTTAGTCGTGATTCGTTTATGAGCATGATGTGAATGTTACGTTTATGAATAAAATGAATTACTTCTCCTAGTTTGTTCTTCAGTCCGTTGGCGTTCCAGGAACATATGATTGTATTAGACATTATATAAATGGATTTGTGAGGCAAATGTGGTGAAGGTGATGAACTTTTCTTCATCGCTAGTGGCTCCGACAAGCTGCGAGTTAAGGTCTTTGATTGCTTTTAGCATATTATCTATATTAATCAGACTGTTCAATTTCTTTAGTTCAGACATTACCTCGCTAACTTTGCCAGTGTCGCTAGCGATGAGGTTGGTGTTGCTGGCGGCGACGGCGACGGCTGTTTGGCGTGGGGCGGGGATGGCAGCATACTGGTTGGGGGTGGGGGCAGGGGCGGCTGCTCGGTGGGGCAGGTTGGGGAACTCTCTGCCCGAGAGGTTGGGGGCTGGTACCTGGCGGCTGGGGGCGGCTGGCTGGCTCCAGGCGTTGGTGGTTGGAGGCGGTGCTGGCACGTACCTGGGGGCTGGCTGCTGGGGCTGTTGTTGGCGACGGCTGTTCTTCATACTTAGCTTGTATTTATATACTGAGCAATCAATGGAATTGGCCGGGTGAGCGTCGCCACAGTTGGCGCACTTGGCGGGCTCGTTGCGGTCCTTGATGCAGTCGGACGTCAGGTGACCTTCAGCGCACTTGAGGCAGCGCGGCTGTCGACTGCAGTTGCTCGTTGCATGGCCCCAGAGTTGACACCGGTGGCATTGTGTCAGCTCTTTCTTGTTGCGGTGTCGCTCCCAAGTCACGCGCGTGTACATCAGGTGTCTCACCTGTCTCTGAATGGACGCCAGCGTGATGTCGGCCTCGGTCACCACCAGGTACAGCGGGCGGTACTTTGTTGTCATCCTGTAACACTTAACAACTTTGATATTATGCTCTGTTTCCAGAGCCTCCCCTACTTCCTCCGGCTCTGGACTGGAGTCCAGCCCCCGAAGCACGAAAGCATGAGTTTTTATTTCCGTGTACGTATGAAATTCGGCGGGAGTATTTTTTAAATTTTGTACGAGAAGTGTTTTCTCCTCCATATCTTCAATGTAGATGTTGGTATTGTTTTTAGTATATTTTATATTAAACCCTTTTTTCAGGGTTTGTTTCAATGCACCGACTAGCTCGTCGTGGTCCTTGGTTTTACCCTTGATGATGATGGGGGCAGGGGGGCGTTGTTTTTTAGGTTTCGATGACGTGGGAATGTCGGTGGCATCGTCTTCGTCGTCCGACGAGAGGTCCGTGTCAGGATGCGCGCTCAGCGCACCGAACCTGTTGGACAATGGTGTCGTAGACGGTCTCTGCTGCAGCTGTTGGCCTGCGCGCTTCGCGTCTCGGCGTTGCGGTTTGGGTGGGGGTACCTGCTCGTGACTCGTGCTCGCTACAGGTGTGGAGGGAGTGTCTTCGGCCGGTAGAGTAGGGCTGCCGCTCGCCTGTCGCTTTGTGCTTCTGGGTTGTGGCACAGATGGCATTCGTAGATTTCCATGCGCAAACATGCTGCCAATTTTTTCAACCGTCTTTGACATGGCGGCGCTGTTGTCGCGCATGTGCTCCAAATTCGAATCTGGGTTACTAACTAACTCACGCTCTTCATTCTCATTCAAGCGCTCACTGTTATCACTATCACTCTTATTCTCAGTCACTGTCTTTTTCTCACTCACCCTGTTTTTTGATTTCTTAAACTTTAACTTTGCACTTAAAACACACGGAACCGCACAACACTGTTTATTTTGTACAATTTTTCCACTTTTGTGACAATATATTCTCATAAAATGTTTTCCAAGTATGAAAAAAGAACAACACCAAAAGAAAAACTTTCGCAAGAAACTTAACTTAAGTCGATACTCGTCTTAATATAAGCGTGATCACGTCTGTATCGCTCGAAAGCTCAAGAAGATCTGGGCTAGATCATTCTTGTGAGCCAGACATAATAAACTTCTGCAAAATATTTGCAGAAAACAAAAGTTAAACGTGAAGCCATTTTTTCATTTTGCACGCCAGCTCTCATCGTAACCTCTAATTTTAGCCCAAACACGATTTTTTAACTAAATTGTGTAAGTTTTTAGTTTACTATCCGCTGCAGCATGTATTTCTATGTATGTATAGTAATTTTTATAATTTTAATATAAACCGTTATAAATAATCAAAAAAATTTGCACAAAGTTGGACTAAGAAGAATTTTGATGTAAAATCAACAGTTATTGGAAAAATGCAGGTAAATACATTTTATACTATTGGCCACGTAAAATAAAAATGAAGCAAAAATTACATAAATACGTATCTGGTATTAAATAAAGTGCCCTTTTTAATTGGACATTTTTTTGAAGCATTCGACCTACAATTTTTTAAAAATAGATATGAATTTTGATATTTAAGTAGAAATCATAATTTTATGTTACTTATCGGTTTGTGGTATAATTATGGGCATATATATCTAGAGTAATATTCATATATTCAGTTGTAGAAAGGTACTTTTATGGTAATATATGCAATATTATATATTTATATATGTAAAATTGACAAAAATTTATTAAATATTTACAAATATTAGCAAAACACTTTATAAATTTATAAAATATGGACAAATAACTTTTTTGTCCTTTCTGCTGGCCAGCCCCTAAGCATAAACACAATATAATTCTGACAACTTTTGCAAAAAACCAAAGGCGAACGACGAAGCGCATTTTTGTCACTTCTGCACGCAACTTTTCAACTAGATCATTCTTGTGAGCCAGACATAATAAACTTCTGCAAAATATTTGCAGAAAACAAAAGTTAAACGTGAAGCCATTTTTTCATTTTGCACGCCAGCTCTCATCGTAACCTCTAATTTTAGCCCAAACACGATTTTTTAACTAAATTGTGTAAATTTTTAGTTTACTATCCGCTGCAGCATGTATTTCTATGTATGTATAGTAATTTTTATAATTTTAATATAAACCGTTATAAATAATCAAAAAAATTTGCACAAAGTTGGACTAAGAAGAATTTTGATGTAAAATTAACAGTTATGGGAAAAATGCAGGTAAATACATTTTATACTATTGGCCACGTAAAATAAAAATGAAGCAAAAATTACATAAATACGTATCTGGTATTAAATAAAGTGCCCTTTTTAATTGGACATTTTTTTGAAGCATTCGACCTACAATTTTTTAAAAATAGATATGAATTTTGATATTTAAGTAGAAATCATAATTTTATGTTACTTATCGATTTGTAGCATAATTATGGGCCTATATATCTAGAGTAATATTCATATATTCAATTGTAGAATGGTACTTTTATGGTAATATATGCAATATTATATATTTATATGTGTAAAATTGACAAATATTTATTAAATATTTACAAATATTAGCAAAACACTTTATAAATTTATAAAATATGGACAAATAACATTTTTGTCCTTTCTGCTGGCCAGCCCCTAAGGATAAACACAATATAATTCTGACAACTTTTGCAAAAAATAAAAGGCGAACGACGAAGCGCATTTTTGTCACTTCTGCACGCAACTTTTCAACTAGATCATTCTTGTGAGCCAGACATAATAAACTTCTGCAAAATATTTGCAGAAAACAAAAGTTAAACGTGAAGCCATTTTTTCATTTTGCACGCCAGCTCTCATCGTAACCTCTAATTTTAGCCCAAACACGATTTTTTAACTAAATTGTGTAAATTTTTAGTTTACTATCCGCTGCAGCATGTATTTCTATGTATGTATAATAATTTTTATAATTTTAATATAAACCGTTATAAATAGTCAAAAAAATTTGCACAAAGTTGGACTTAGAAGAATTTTGATGTAAAATTAACAGTTATGGGAAAAATGCAGATAAATACATTTTATACTATTGGCCACGTAAAATAAAAATGAAGCAAAAATTACATAAATACGTATCTGGTATTAAATAAAGTGCCCTTTTTAATTGGACATTTTTTTGAAGCATTCGACTTACAATTTTTTAAAAATAGATATGAATTTTGATATTTAAGTAGAAATCATAATTTTATGTTACTTATCGGTTTGTGGTATAATTATGGGCCTATATATCTAGAGTAATATTCATATATTCAGTTGTAGAAAGGTACTTTTATGGTAATATATGCAATATTATATATTTATATATGTAAAATTGACAAAAATTTATTAAATATTTACAAATATTAGCAAAACACTTTATAAATTTATAAAATATGGACAAATAATATTTTTGTCCTTTCTGCTGGCCAGCCCCTAAGCATAAACACAATATAATTCTGACAACTTTTGCAAAAAACCAAAGGCGAACGACGAAGCGCATTTTTGTCACTTCTGCACGCAACTTTTCAACTAGATCATTCTTGTGAGCCAGACATAATAAACTTCTGCAAAATATTTGCAGAAAACAAAAGTTAAACGTGAAGCCATTTTTTCATTTTGCACGCCAGCTCTCATCGTAACCTCTAATTTTAGCCCAAACACGATTTTTTAACTAAATTGTGTAAATTTTTAGTTTACTATCCGTTGCAGCATGCATTTCTATGTATGTATAGTAATTTTTATAATTTTAATATAAACCGTTATAAATAATCAAAAAAATTTGCACAAAGTTGGACTTAGAAGAATTTTGATGTAAAATTAACAGTTATGGAAAAAATGCAGATAAATACATTTTATACTATTGGCCACGTAAAATAAAAATGAAGCAAAAATTACATAAATACGTATCTGGTATTAAATAAAGTGCCCTTTTTAATTGGACATTTTTTTGAAGCATTCGACTTACAATTTTTTAAAAATAGATATGAATTTTGATATTTAAGTAGAAATCATATTTTTATGTTACTTATCGGTTTGTGGTATAATTATGGGCCTATATATCTAGAGTAATATTCATATATTCAGTTGTAGAAAGGTACTTTTATGGTAATATATGCAATATTATATATTTATATATGTAAAATTGACAAAAATTTATTAAATATTTACAAATATTAGCAAAACACTTTATAAATTTATAAAATATGGACAAATAATATTTTTGTCCTTTCTGCTGGCCAGCCCCTAAGCATAAACACAATATAATTCTGACAACTTTTGCAAAAAACCAAAGGCGAACGACGAAGCGCATTTTTGTCACTTCTGCACGCAACTTTTCAACTAGATCATTCTTGTGAGCCAGACATAATAAACTTCTGCAAAATATTTGCAGAAAACAAAAGTTAAACGTGAAGCCATTTTTTCATTTTGCACGCCAGCTCTCATCGTAACCTCTAATTTTAGCCCAAACACGATTTTTTAACTAAATTGTGTAAATTTTTAGTTTACTATCCGCTGCAGCATATATTTCTATGTATGTATAGTAATTTATATAATTTTAATATAAACCGTTATAAATAATCAAAAAAATTTGCACAAAGTTGGACTTAGAAGAATTTTGATGTAAAATTAACAGTTATGGGAAAAATGCAGGTAAATACATTTTATACTATTGGCCACGTAAAATAAAAATGAAGCAAAAATTACATAAATACGTATCTGGTATTAAATAAAGTGCCCTTTTTAATTGGACATTTTTTTGAAGCATTCGACCTACAATTTTTTAAAAATAGATATGAATTTTGATATTTAAGTAGAAATCATAATTTTATGTTACTTATCGGTTTGTGGTATAATTATGGGCCTATATATCTAGAGTAATATTCATATATTCAGTTGTAGAAAGGTACTTTTATGGTAATATATGCAATATTATATATTTATATATGTAAAATACGTATCTGGTATTAAATAAGTGTCCTTTTTAATTCGACATTTTTTTGAAGCATTCGACCTACAATTTTTTAAAAATAGATATGAATTTTGATATTTAAGTAGAAATCATAATTTTATGTTACTTATCGGTTTGTGGTATAATTATGGGCCTATATATCTAGAGTAATATTCATATATTCAGTTGTAAAAAGGTACTTTTATGGTAATATATGCAATATTATATATTTATATATGTAAAATTGACAAAAATTTATTAAATATTTACAAATATTAGCAAAACACTTTATAAATTTATAAAATATGGACAAATAATATTTTTGTCCTTTCTGCTGGCCAGCCCCTAAGCATAAACACAATATAATTCTGACAACTTTTGCAAAAAACCAAAGGCGAACGACGAAGCGCATTTTTGTCACTTCTGCACGCAACTTTTCAACTAGATCATTCTTGTGAGCCAGACATAATAAACTTCTGCAAAATATTTGCAGAAAACAAAAGTTAAACGTGAAGCCATTTTTTCATTTTGCACGCCAGCTCTCATCGTAACCTCTAATTTTAGCCCAAACACGATTTTTTAACTAAATTGTGTAAGTTTTTAGTTTACTATCCGCTGCAGCATGTATTTCTATGTATGTATAGTAATTTTTATAATTTTAATATAAACCGTTATAAATAATCAAAAAAATTTGCACAAAGTTGGACTAAGAAGAATTTTGATGTAAAATCAACAGTTATTGGAAAAATGCAGGTAAATACATTTTATACTATTGGCCACGTAAAATAAAAATGAAGCAAAAATTACATAAATACGTATCTGGTATTAAATAAAGTGCCCTTTTTAATTGGACATTTTTTTGAAGCATTCGACCTACAATTTTTTAAAAATAGATATGAATTTTGATATTTAAGTAGAAATCATAATTTTATGTTACTTATCGGTTTGTGGTATAATTATGGGCATATATATCTAGAGTAATTTTCATATATTCAGTTGTAGAAAGGTACTTTTATGGTAATATATGCAATATTATATATTTATATATGTAAAATTGACAAAAATTTATTAAATATTTACAAATATTAGCAAAACACTTTATAAATTTATAAAATATGGACAAATAACTTTTTTGTCCTTTCTGCTGGCCAGCCCCTAAGCATAAACACAATATAATTCTGACAACTTTTGCAAAAAACCAAAGGCGAACGACGAAGCGCATTTTTGTCACTTCTGCACGCAACTTTTCAACTAGATCATTCTTGTGAGCCAGACATAATAAACTTCTGCAAAATATTTGCAGAAAACAAAAGTTAAACGTGAAGCCATTTTTTCATTTTGCACGCCAGCTCTCATCGTAACCTCTAATTTTAGCCCAAACACGATTTTTTAACTAAATTGTGTAAATTTTTAGTTTACTATCCGCTGCAGCATGTATTTCTATGTATGTATAGTAATTTTTATAATTTTAATATAAACCGTTATAAATAATCAAAAAAATTTGCACAAAGTTGGACTAAGAAGAATTTTGATGTAAAATTAACAGTTATGGGAAAAATGCAGGTAAATACATTTTATACTATTGGCCACGTAAAATAAAAATGAAGCAAAAATTACATAAATACGTATCTGGTATTAAATAAAGTGCCCTTTTTAATTGGACATTTTTTTGAAGCATTCGACCTACAATTTTTTAAAAATAGATATGAATTTTGATATTTAAGTAGAAATCATAATTTTATGTTACTTATCGATTTGTAGCATAATTATGGGCCTATATATCTAGAGTAATATTCATATATTCAATTGTAGAATGGTACTTTTATGGTAATATATGCAATATTATATATTTATATGTGTAAAATTGACAAATATTTATTAAATATTTACAAATATTAGCAAAACACTTTATAAATTTATAAAATATGGACAAATAACATTTTTGTCCTTTCTGCTGGCCAGCCCCTAAGGATAAACACAATATAATTCTGACAACTTTTGCAAAAAATAAAAGGCGAACGACGAAGCGCATTTTTGTCACTTCTGCACGCAACTTTTCAACTAGATCATTCTTGTGAGCCAGACATAATAAACTTCTGCAAAATATTTGCAGAAAACAAAAGTTAAACGTGAAGCCATTTTTTCATTTTGCACGCCAGCTCTCATCGTAACCTCTAATTTTAGCCCAAACACGATTTTTTAACTAAATTGTGTAAATTTTTAGTTTACTATCCGCTGCAGCATGTATTTCTATGTATGTATAATAATTTTTATAATTTTAATATAAACCGTTATAAATAATCAAAAAAATTTGCACAAAGTTGGACTTAGAAGAATTTTGATGTAAAATTAACAGTTATGGGAAAAATGCAGATAAATACATTTTATACTATTGGCCACGTAAAATAAAAATGAAGCAAAAATTACATAAATACGTATCTGGTATTAAATAAAGTGCCCTTTTTAATTGGACATTTTTTTGAAGCATTCGACTTACAATTTTTTAAAAATAGATATGAATTTTGATATTTAAGTAGAAATCATAATTTTATGTTACTTATCGGTTTGTGGTATATTATGGGCCTATATATCTAGAGTAATATTCATATATTCGTTGTAGAAAGGTACTTTTATGGTAATATATGCAATATTATTATTTATATATGTAAAAATACGTATCTGGTATTAAATAAGTGTCCTTTTAATTCGACATTTTTTTGAAGCATTCGACCTACAATTTTTTTAAAAAATAGATATGAATTTTGATATTTAAGTAGAAATCATAATTTTATGTTACTTATCGGTTTGTGGTATAATTATGGCCTATATATCTAGAGTAATATTCATATATTCAGTTGTAAAAAGGTACTTTTATGGTAATATATGCAATATTATATATTTATATATGTAAAATTGACAAAAATTTATTAAATATTTACAAATATTAGCAAAACACTTTATAAATTTATAAAATATGGACAAATAATATTTTTGTCCTTTCCTGCTGGCCAGCCCCTAAGCATAAAACACAATATAATTCTGACAACTTTTGCAAAAAACCAAAGGCGAACGACGAAGCGCATTTTTGTCACTTCTGCACGCAACTTTTCAACTAGATCATTCTTGTGAGCCAGACATAATAAACTTCTGCAAAATATTTGCAGAAAACAAAAGTTAAACGTGAAGCCATTTTTTCATTTTGCACGCCAGCTCTCAATCGTAACCTCTAATTTTAGCCCAAACACACGATTTTTTAACTAAATTGTGTAAGTTTTTAGTTTACTATCCGCTGCAGCATGTATTTCTATGTATGTATAGTAATTTTTAATAATTTTATATAAACCGTTATAAATAATCAAAAAAATTTGCACAAAGTTGGACTAAGAAGAATTTTGATGTAAAATCAACAGTTATTGGAAAAATGCAGGTAAATACATTTTATACTATTGGCCACGTAAAATAAAAATGAAGCAAAAATTACATAAATACGTATCTGGTATTAAATAAAGTGCCCTTTTTAATTGGACATTTTTTTGAAGCATTCGACCTACAATTTTTTAAAAATAGATATGAATTTTGATATTTAAGTAGAAATCATAATTTTATGTTACTTATCGGTTTGTGGTATAATTATGGGCATATATATCTAGAGTAATATTCATATATTCAGTTGTAGAAAGGTACTTTTATGGATAATATATGCAATATTATATATTTTATATATGTAAAATTGACAAAAATTTATTAAATATTTACAAATATTAGCAAACTCTGAGATAGCGCGT